>CAJQZN010041780.1:20464-50160 GCA_907164685.1 Colias eurytheme | reverse complement strand
GTGCGGCAGTTCAAGAGTAAACCTAACACGCTCGTCGCTTCGCTCCTCGCTACCTATTTGGATATTAAAAATAAAAGTTTAATAGTTTTTTAACCTACCTACGTAGATTTTTTTTTGTTTGAGTAGGAATCGCCCTAAAATCGCTTTTGGCACTCGCCGGCCGCAGCGTAAAGTCACAGTACAGTGAAATGGAACGTCTTGGTCCGCTTTTTTGCACAACAAAACGGATAAATGCACTTTTTTCGCACAAAAAATTATTAACTTTAATAATTAATAACTAAAAAACTACAAGTTTCCTAACGATAATATTTTGGAATTACAATCTTACATTACCTAGCTAACTAAAAATATAAATATTTCCAACAAATTCGTGCGGCAGTTAACTAAAGCCAACCCTTTCCCTGTATTAGCACAGACATTCGTACTTTGGACGAATGTTTGTAAATTGATACATATATCGTGCCCGTATCACAACGTATTTTTGTCGAATGTGTTTCATTGCTCGATTGTTTTCAATTCATGATAACGATTAGACGTCAGTGAGATATAGCATGATTAAATTATCGATAGTGACAAAGAGACAACTGAAGTTAAATGTTTCTATTTAGTCATAGTTAATCATGGCACACCCAGAGCCTTAATAACCTTCCTTCACCTTTTTGCCTCTAATATCATTGGTCCTAAGAATTAAAATAACAATTCGACCACACAATCCTAGTTTAAATACATACCCGTATTTGGCAAAATTCGTCCAGAGCATAGTCATCCTATCAACCATCAACATATCTTCAGGAGCTTTGTGCTTCTTGAAGAAGTATGGCTCGTACAGATATCCGATCTCGTCAGCATGCATGGCTCCTCCTACACTCGATTTCACGAAGGATCTATAGAGATTTCGAGCCCCAACGTAGGAAAATACGTAGAAGAAGATCTGGTGAAAACCTTTGATTCAATCTATGTCTATTTATATATTATAAAGAATGAGACAAAGACCAAAGTCGTTGTTAGTTTTAATTTTAATGGATAAATGTTAAATCTAGTAAAGCTATTGTGATTTTTGAAGTGAAACTTCTTTGGGCGCGTTGAGAGTAAAATTTCTAGGTCGTGTTATGGTAATACCGTCACGTTATGGAGATAAAAGACGATTTTGATATGTTTGAATCTTGCCAAAGAAGTTTCACTTCTGACACGTGTGCTCGGCACACACGCGCTTTTTAAGTTCCATAATTCCTGAGCAACCACTAAGTCCTATATTTTTTTTTACCTAGTTTTGAGTCGTGGTAAGTGGCTCGTCTAATAATAAAAAAATGGTGAAAGCTGACCAACGGCAATGGTTCTTTAGGTGCACTACCTTCAAAATCGGTTGCTAAATATACTTACGTCTTAAAATAGAAATTAACTTTTCTTCGTATGTTTTCTTGTTTATTATTACCTACCAAGATAATTTTTGAATTTCATCTAAAAAAGCAATTGAATATAATAGAATTACCTTCTCCGCTCCATACTCCATGTACCTTGCCATCTGCCGATGCATAGGATAGCTAAAAACAATATCCGAGCTGGCATTTATTGCGTGTTCCTTAAACTTCCCGCTCATAACGTCATCACCAATATAATATTGTTTAACAAATTCACAAACTTCCTCTAATTCTTCACTCGTGTCAAAATCAAAAATAGACGCCATACCGTCTTTTAATACTGCAAGACTCTCAAAATATTTGTCTGGTAGATGTGATAGCATCATACCAGCTTCGTCTCTAGTGTGGCCCATTAATATTTTTCTATTTTTTACATTCGGCATTATATCCTTTGGATATTTAGTTATATAATTATCAGAACCAAACTCTTCCTCAACACACGGTCTGTGTAGTATGCCCAATTTGAAATCAGCTGCCACAACCGCTGATGTACTTTGCTTGGTGAGAAATTCAATTGCTTCTTGAAAGTCATCTGTTTTGAAGCCCAATTTATCAGCTATCCTTATGGGTACACTCCTATCGACTGGTTCTAAGCTCGTCGGCACCAAAATACTGCCACTTTGTATAATAACCTGATGGAATAAGTCCTCTTGTAAGTAATTTACATGGAAATCCAAGCTTATTGCGCCACTGCTGTGACCGAAAGCAGTTATTTTGTCAGGATCACCTCCAAACGCTTCAATATTCTCTTTTATCCAACGTAGAGCTAAAACTTGGTCCTTCAAGCCAGCATTACCGGGTACCTCGGGAGTGCCCAGACACATGTACCCGTACGCGCCAGCTCTATGATTAAAAACGACGTATATCACACCATATCTTACTAAATACTCTGGACCATACATACGACCATCGCGGAAAGTTCCCGAAAAGCCAAATAGAAATTTTCCCCCTAATATGTAAGCCATAACGGGCATTTTCTCTTGTCGCGGCTTAGGTACGTATATGTTAACTCTGAGGCAATCTAGAGAGCCTCCAACTATTTCCGATATCTCATCTCGTTGAGGACAGTTTTTGGTGTCGTCAACAGCTTCGAAGACATCGTCGTATTTTGGATAAGGATCCGCAGCCTGCAGAAAAATAAACAATAATAATTACAGCAGACTAATATTTTCGAACTAATTTTTTTAAAAATGAAGACCGTAGACGTTACTTTATATTTTCTATGTGCCCAGAAATCTGATGTTCTTGACGCACGATAGACAAGGGTCATAATATAGTATACAAGAGAGATGAGTGTTCATCAAAATTAAACATTGCAATGCATTAAAATAACCAACTCAAATATAATGCACACTTAAAATTACTTGGAACAAATTACATATTACAACTTAATTACTTGTAAGATCTCTACATAGTGTTACGGTGAAGTGTTTTAGAAGGACGGAGTGAATGGTTCGTTAGTTTAGCTCATTTACTTGCTGATCTAAGTTCGTTAGTTTACATAAGTTTTGACAGTAATAATTATATACGTCGACGTCGTATTCAAAAAAGTAGTTATTTAATTAGGGAGCATTTATGATGTCACAGTACGCCACATATGCTAAAAACAAGAAAGAAGTAACATTATATACAGTAACTTACTCCGAACGGATTATCCTCCCTGACTTTCGCATATGGTATCCCCAAAAACATATCATGATCCCCTTCCTCTGACGTCAGTCCCCTGACCCAGCCGTTTTTCGTCAACACCATAGGTCGAGAATATTCGTCATATGCATTTTTACAAATATACACTATGGCTGGCACTAATATTATCTGTAGCAGAAACGTCAAACGATTTCTAGAAACCATTTTTTAATGTTTTATCTGTACTCGCATTTTACGTCGGTACTTGTTGTGTAAATGACTTGAAATGGATCACGATTGTTCGTAAATTTTAATGAGGCACGTTTTTTTAATAAAATATAACGTTTTATTTGTTCCGTTTATTAGTTATTCGTAATCTACGCGATGTACTGTTTTCATTATGTTGCTATGTTCATTTTCTTGGTAGGAATAGTTTAAGTGGAATAGTTTAAGGAGGGTAGAAATAAAAAGAACAGTAGTCTAATAAGATTAGTTTAACATAAATAGCATTGACATCTATTATAAATAGGTTCAAAATCCAATTCATCTATTTGAAAAAAAAATGCGTCTGGAATTTTATATTATATTAGTTTATATAGTATTTTTAACAAACTCAGCGTATGCAAATCTATAACCTCCTTTGAGCCAACAGTGGGACACCCTGTATACTTACATCATATTTTTGGTCTATCAAAATAAAATAACTAATAAGTGGTAAGTGTATATATGTATATGTATATATATAGTAATAAGTACTAACCAACTTTTAATTAAAATTAAACTCACTCGCGTCTATACTTAATATTATAAAGCTGAAGAGTTTGTTTGTTTGTTTGAACGCGCTAATCTCAGGAACTAATTGTCCGATTTGAAAAATTATTTCGGTGTCAGATAGCCCATTTATCGAGGAAGGCTATAGGCTATATATCATTACGCTAAGACCAACAAGAGTGGAGCCACGCGGGTGAAACCGCGAAGCGCAGCTAGTATAAAATAAATATCAATTAAGTTAACAAATGCTACAGGATTTTGTAAACAACGCCATCTAGTGATCAGAGTCAATAACAAAGAATTTAAAAATTTTCATTTTCATTTTTCATTTTCATCTTTTTAATCTAAGATTGATTAAAAACTTGAGCAATACATACCTAATACATAAATAAAATGGACACAGTAAACTAAAGAGTTTTCTTTATACAATGCAGTAAAAAAACATCAAGTTCATTACGCTTACTTTTCCTAATTTTAAAAGTAGGAAAATCCCAAAACTATTGCTAGTCGTTTTAATTTAACGACTTTTTCTATTAATAATGTTTTATGGCACTAATAACTATGTTTTTTATTAAAATGTGTAATGCAGTTGTCCAGATACAATTTTTTCAGTTCACACCACGTTCACACTCTAATAAATAAGTATATGCACAGAATATACATATTATAGTACCTACTACGGTATAGGGAATTAAAAAACATTGAAATATTGGATGCTGAGAGTAGACACGAAACTTGGAATATGTTTCTAGAGAGATTTTTAATTTAATATAATTCTATTTTTTCTCATTTCTGTATATTAAATTCACTTACTTTGGCGTTTAATCGTGCAGGCGCGTCTTCAAAAAGGACACCTTTTTGAAGATCGAATGTTGTGTTGTTAACGGTTTAAGATATCTACGCGGTCTTCTTATAATATCATTGATAAATTGTTAAAATCTCATTTGCTAGTTTAGGACTTAGTTATACGTAGAACAATATTTTTTTGTGGATAAACATGATTGAGATTTATTATTTATTCACTTTTCAGTTTTCATTGCAATACCTTCCGTGATGGCGACACTGGTAAAATTGCTGTCAAATGAAATGTCAATGTCATTCATCCCTTTCCTTCCGAACGAAACAGTTATTTTTTTATTCGTATTTATTTCCGATTTTAACTAAATTATAATTTATAATAACAAAATGAATACAATTATGGAAAATACAAATATTTGTGAGGGGTGTTTAAGTAACGATCGGACGTTATTTAGTCATAGTGATGATATAAAACAACTATATTTACAACTTTTAAATGTTGATGTAAGTTGTTTATAAATTATTTTTTAATAAAATCGATTTATAGACTGATGATGATGACAAAGAATACAATTGTTACTAAATATATGAGAAAGTTTATTGTTGTTACAAAGTTAAGTCAGGTTTAAAAAAAAAGAAAACAAAAACCACTGACCTTTCACTTGAGAAATTAAAAAAAAGAAACATTTAAATTAAGAACTAGGTACAAGCGTCTTTATTCTATATTTAAATTAGTCTAGAGAAAAAAATTGTGAAAATTTAATCATGAAATTATTCATGTAAAGCTTAGAAGTGATTGAAATTACTTTTTACTTAATTTATAGTAGTGCATGTGAAAATACATTGCTGTGAGTATAACTATACCTATAAAAGAGACTTTTATCTATAGATAGATACTTTAAAAGAATCTTATATAATAAAATGCTATATTCCCCTAATAACTCAAAAAATAATGTTTGTTACTTTTTGTTTTTTATGTTTTCAGTGTAATTATGAAAAAATATTAAAGCTATGTTGGGAGTGCTGTGCTTTATTGAGAAAAATAATAAAATTTAAGGAACAAATCAGAGCAGCACATGAAACAATGTATAATTTGGTAAATATAATATTATGTCTATTTTTAAGCTATTGCATAGCTTCTATCGCGGCCCTTGAGCGCGGGGACCGTATCCAGAAATTCCGTAACGAAAAGTGGAGAAGAACTGGCACGAAACCCCATAATTGCTCTGCTAGTGATTTTATTTATATTATATCACCATTGGTTATGTAATGCTAGAAGGCTGTAGACTATATATGTACCACCCTTGAAGCGGGGCTGACTGCTAGCTTTTAATAAAAAAAAAGACGTGTGGCACTCGGGGACTGCCGCGGTAAAGCTATTGCATGCTATGCCTTCAAGCCACACCTCCGCGCCCGTCCCCGTGGGGAGCGTGAGGTTTTTTCGTTACGGAATTTCTGGATTCGGTCCCCGCGATCAAGGCCCGCGATAGAAGCTATTCAATAGCTTAATAATTAATATTTTCTTCTAAGGGCCGGCACAGATATGGCATATAAATATATAAATAACATTCAAAATAGTGCAACGCACTACCTTTTGCGTGTGATGCTTCAATGCTCTTCGAAATAAATTGTTTATTGATTTTGAATTTTATTCTAATGAGGCGATGTCGATCATATTTTGACATTGAAAAAGGCACTGCGCTGCGCTTCATCATATCTGCGGCCCTAAGAGTCTGTAGAGTTCAATTCTTTAAAAATTAAAGCAGTTTTTGGATTCAGATCATTTATTTTACATTCTAATGTACTTGAATAAAATTATTGAATTTGCATACCATATTTTTCACCTTTTGTGAACCTTTCTGCCAGCAAAACTCATCAAAATTGATGCAGCAGTTTTCAATATTAGACTAACTTACAATTTTCTATATTTCAGTGTAATCAACCAACAAGTCTATCAAATTTAAAAATATCAAACTGTTTGAACATAGAGTGTAATTATTTTAATGACAATAAATATGTCTCTTTAATAAAAATAGAAAATGAAGAAAATTTACTTATTAATGATGAAAAAAATGAAGCAAAATTTGATGTGTTTTACCATAATGATAGATTGTTTAATGATGACCATTATGATATACACTGTGAAGATTTTAAGGTATATAATATTTATTTTTGAAATGAAATTTCTTTGGGAAAATTTCAAAGTCGCGACATGGCAATACCGTCACGTCATGGAGTAAGGCGACGATTTTGTTAGATACAAAAATGAAATCTTGCCAAAGAAGTTTCACTTCTGACACGTGTGCTCGGCACACATTATTTTTTTTTAATGTGTTCATTTCTGTGTGATTTAATGTAAGTATAATAATAATTAACAAAATAATTGACTTTTTAGTGGATCTTATAGATGATTTATTAGTGGTAATTATTATAAATAAATAATATTTTATTTTTCAGCCAGATTTTGAAGATAATAGTGAAATAATAAAAACTTCATTAGATTTTAATGATTCAGATGATGAACCTTTGACGAGTGTTAAAAAGAAATCGAAAAATAAAACTAAAAAGAAAGAAGGTGAGATTTATAAAATGACAATATTTTCAATAGTATTGTAAATATTCATCTGATTTTTATTTAAAAGGTGAAGGGTGAAGTAGACTATCTCCATGATAAATTTCATCTAAATTGGTTCAGTGGTTTAAGATGTATACCTACATCTATATAAAGTTTAGTTCTACTCTCAGTTTATTACTTTACAGCTATTTTTGTAGACTTTCATGCTTGTTCATTATTTTTAATAAGAAAAACATTTTATTTTCTTTAAAACCTGGGTTCGATTCCCACCCGGGGCAAAAGTGTGACGAACATAGATGTTTGCTCTGTGTCTGGGTGTTAATTATCTATACATATAAGTATTTATTTAAAATCCATACTAATATTATAAATGCGAAAGTAACTCTGTCTGTCTGTCTGTTACTCAATCACGCCCAAACTACTGAACCAATTTTCATGAAATTTGGTATGGAGATATTTTGATACCCGAGAAAGGACATAGGCTACTTTTTATCCCGGGAAAATGACACAATCCCGGAAATCCCGGGAACGGGAACTATGCGGGTTTTTCTTTGACTGCGCGGGCGAAGCCGCGGGCGGAAACCTAGTTATCTATACTAATATTATAAAGAGGAAAGGTTTGTATGTATGTATGTATGTATGGTTTTCACGCATAAACTATTGGACCGATTTTGATGAAATTTGGCACAGACAATCTTTAGACCCTGAGAAAGAACATAGGCTACCTTTTATTGCGAAATATGTACCGCGGGCGAAGCCGGGGCGGACCGCTAGTATTATATATGTATGTTTATCAGCCATCTGGCTTCCATAACACAAGCGAAAGCTTAGTATGGGATCAGATCGTGCCGTGTGTGAAAATTGTCCTGAAATATTTATTATTTACCTTCTCTTTTATTAACATATTTAACAAAAATACCAGGTAAGAGACGTGAAAAAGAATCGGGTGTTGTACAAAACGCGAGGGTTTTAAAGAAATTACAGCAATTAAATGTTCATCCAGACCATCTTGAAATGGTCATTCTTAGTTGGGAAGAGGTGAGAATTTCATTTAATTTACTGTATCCTAATATTTATATGTATAAAATTAGTTTTTGCCCGCGACTTCACTCGCGTTCAAATTACAAAACTAACTAATTATTTGTATAGTCAATATTACTATTTTATCCGGCTAGGTGAATGTGGCACCCAAATTAAAAAAAATGTGTGCGTGTACTAGAGTACACACGTAAGAAGTGAAACTTCTTTATGACCTTATTTTTCAAAAAATAATTTACTGAAGTGAAACTTCTTTATCGGTGTTGGAAAACGGACGTAACGGAAAAATGTCACGCGCCATCTTTTTCTTATCCCTACCACGCGTGATTCGACGTATTTCTGTAAAGTTGCATATAGTAAATTATTTTTTGAAAAATAAGGTCATAAAGAAGTTTCACTTCTTACGTGTATACACTAGTACACGCACACATTTTTTTTTTACAGTCACTTGCTAAGTTCACAAAGCCCTTTGTTTTATACTATGTATATAGGTATATTGATTTTTTTATATATAGTTGCTCGTTAATAACTTAATAGAAAGTAACCCATTTTCAACTATCATAAATTTATTTCTAGACTGAAAATATTTTTTTAGGTACAATCAGAAAGAAATAGAGCCTTATCAAGTGATACATTCACGAGGCATGCACACAAATGCTATAACTGTGCTATAGGATTCAACCATAGGTGTAAACTGGATGACCATATGAAGAAACATGATGCGGTATGTTTTTTATTTATTGAAAAAAAATAATCTTGTTTTTTATTATTTTTTGTCGAAAAAATTTTTTGTGGGTAGTTTCGGTATTTTTTTCTTATGGATAGTTGACAATATATTTTCAGAAAAGTCAGAGGCACACAAGTTACTTACGATTGCGTGTATCTGACTTTTTTAATATATTTAGAAAAAAATATATATATTCTTAATCTTAAGTTAAAATTAAACAGAACTTATATACATAATTGCAGTTGAAGATTCATAATATTAATTAATATAGTATGTGTGTAGTCCGCCCCGGCTTCGCCCGTGCTTTTTTCAACGACTGGAAACATCCAGACTGAAAAAAAAATCGCCTAAAACCAGAAAATCTACGAATTTTATGTTTTTTTAATAAAAATTTGCCTATTGTAAATTTTAATTATTAGAAGAGTAATGAAGAGAAAATTCATTAAATAAATAAGTCTTTTATTACCAAGGCGAGATATTCGTATTCGTATTCGCCCAATAGTAGGTTTGATATTCGTATTCGTAAAAGTAGTATTCATTGCATCACTAATAATTTATCATTATAATAAATAAAAAAACACAAAAGCTACAAAATACAAATAACATCGTATGTTTATCTAAAATTTTTTCGAATAAATTCGAGTTTCTTTCCGATAAAATAATTATTCAATTATAAAATAATTATTCATTCATTCAGTCAGCAGGTACTTTTGAATGTGACGTTTGTCACATTCGGTGTAAGGATAAACAGGCGTTATCGTCACATAGGAGACGACATAGAGTCAGGTGAGTGGGTAACAACATTAACGTTGGTTTAGTCGTTTTGGACATAATCTCTTTTATGGAAAAAAATAAACGAGTAAAAATTTTTTTCGGATTATTAGTTTGGAAATAATCAGGGTGTAATATTAGGATGGCTTAAACGATTTTGATCCTTTATAAGATATTTTTCTAAATAACAAAATTTTATGTTAAGTCAGGTTAAATCTATATTTAAGCACTGAGAAATACATACTATTTTTTTTTTGTTTTCATTGTTTGCATTTAACTGATAATGCCGTTGAATTTTCACTTGAAATTATTTCTGTTATGTTTTTTTTTGTGCATTGTTATGTGTATAATTATTATCTAAAAAAATCTTTATACCTACCTCGTTTTCGTTTCTCCAAAGTACCCGTATTTAATTTTAAGGGTGCTTTTCCACCAGAGATGTACTATGCTATGTTGCTCTGGATGTCTGTGCTAAACTCGATACATGCCAAAACACACCCCATCACTTTCATCCAGCGTTCTTTTTACATGACGAGTACTGTACCTACATGTTTAAACTATCCTATCTCTCAAGTTGGATCGAACTGCACATGATGTGCGAATTTTATTATAATCGGTTAAGTGGTTTAGGAGTCCATTGAGGACAAACATTGTGACACGAGATTTATATATACATGTATTAAAGATTTATTTCATCGAAATAAGCTTTTCGATACCATCTACACCAGATGGCGCTGCCGTGTATGCGCCGGCGTGTGGTCCCGTGCGAGTGTGGCCGCGGACCACGCGCACAAACAGCACGCGGCCCCCGCGCCCACACACACGTGCACGCTGTGCGGTCACGCCGCCGCGTGAGTGCACACACACACACACAGTATATACACAAGACAAGCACAGATTTTTTAAAAATCAACATTTCGCATAAAAATGCAATGCTTAGATGAGATGCGATAAACGACAAAAACTTGTTGTTCAGTCAATTCATTTGGATTCATTAACACACAACAAAAACTTCTCCTTCAGTTAATTTACATAAATGTTATTTACACGTTATTCATAATTAATTTTCAAGTTTTTTATCAAGTTTCTTGCGAGAAATTTTCAACACTGTCATGTACAATTTTAAGTACTTATAACAATCATTCATTGACAAGTCACTCACAAGTCAAAAGTTTCATGTTATTTACAAGTAACTCACAAGTAATTAACTTTCAGTACTTTAGGTAAACTGCGCAATCACATGAAGAAAACTCACTCCGAAAAACACAAATGTGAGTTGTGTGAAAAAGTGTTCAGAGACAGGACATCACTACGGACGCATTTGTTGTGAGTAAAGTTGTTTATTTTAAACATTGAATTAATGTTTAAAATACTACACTACACTTCTTTTAGAAACACTTTTGAATACTCGAAATAAAGAAATTTATAATTTAGGTTTAGGTTAGTAAATGAGTTTTACATAGGAAATCGTCCTATAGATTATTTGACATTATAACGTTTATTTTCATACATAGCAAGAGTGAAATTAGCTCATTCCATGCGTGACACTAGTTCATTCCAAAAGTGAAATTAGATCATTCCAAAAGTGACATCAGTTCATTCCAAAAGTGATGTTAGCTCGTTCCATTAGTGACATAAGTACATTCCTAAAGTCACATTAGTTCATTCCAAAAGTGAAATTAGTTCATTCCAAAGTGAAATTTGTTTATTCCAAGAGTAAAAAATTCATTATCTCGTTCCAAGAGTAAAAAAATTTGCTCGTGTAAAATTGACATGTTTTTAAAAGGTCAATTAGGGAGTTCCTTGTTGACACCGGTGGTAAATTGTAAAACTTTGTAAGGACGATTAAAAAGTGCTTCTAAAAGAAGACTAATTGAATAAATAAATGTTTGAGTTTGATTACTAATATATTATTATAATTATTATAATCTTTCAGTATACATCGTGGCGAGAAAGAATATTCATGTCCAAAGTGTAACAAACAGTTTCTATTCAAGAAAGCAATGGAGATTCATCTGGTGACTCACGAGTCTTCCGCTAATATGTACTGTCATGAGGTTTGTATTCACATACACACACACACACAGTTATAAAATACTAGATTTCCGCCCGCGGCTTCGCCCGCGTTTTCAAAGAAAAACCCGCATTGTTCCCGTTCCCATGGGATTTCCCGGATAAAAAGAAGCCTATGTCTTATTCTGGGTGTTCAGCTACCTACATAACAAATTTCATTGTAATCGGTTCAGTTGTATTTGCGTGAAATGGTGACAAACATCCATCCATCCATCCTCACAAACTTTTGCATTTATAATATTAGTAGGATTATTTGCAGTGTGGGAAAGTAATAGTGCTAGACGACCTAGTATAGTCACTACATAGTATAAAACAAAGTCGCTTTCTCTGTCCCTATGTCCCTTTGTATGCTTAAATCTTTAAAATAGTATATAGCGCTGTTATATTTACATAAAGGAAATAACACTACTTTAAGACAGTATGTAGTTGAACGTTGAGTGACGCTTATTAAATCAACGTTCGGCCTAGTCATTCCATTGAATGTCGTATTTCAATAAACGCGCTAGTCATTCAAATAGCAGATTCAACCAGATGACGGCAACATATATGCACTAAAAATACACAAGGACACACACACACATTTTTACGTTAAGCTAAATATCATTTGTGTGAAATAAATTATAATTTCAGTGTGATATGACGTTCAAAAACCAGATGTCTTTCAACCAGCATATGAAATACAATTTAAAACACATAGACCCGGCGAGACTCAAGTGAGTATAAATTTATTTCATCATATTATTAATCTTTTTTGAAGTGAAACTTCTTTATCGGGGTTGGAAAAAAATTTAGTGTAACATTTTTTCGTTACGCGTGACATTTTTCCGTTACGCGCTATCTTTTTCTTATCCCTACCACGCGTGATTCGACGTATTTCTGTAAAGTTGCATATAGTAAATTATTTTTTGGAAAATAAGGTCAAAAAGAAGTTTCACTTCTTACGTGTGTACACTAGTACACGCACACATTTTTTTTATTGGGAATAGGGAAGCGCTTGACCACAATCTCGCCTGATGTTAAGCTGAGGTGTAGTCTAAGGTGTAGTCTAGTTCTCGGGAGTCAACGGTACGGAGCACACGTAACTTACGCGACTATCACCAGCCCTCGAAAGCTACTTGAAGAAGAATTGCTGCAGTTTTATTTCGCCACGTTTCGTAATATACGTTATTGCGAAGCCCGCGTGCTTTGCTCGTGAAATAAATACCTCGCGTCTAAACGGGCTGTGACGGCATAGTACGTTTCCACGGACGCTAGCAGAAGCGTCGGGAGTGAGCGTGAACCAGCGTTCGAAGGCGTTCACTCAGCGGAGATAGACATACGTTGTGTATCGGCCGTGCACAATATATTGCGTGACCTGCGTGCGAGCAAGATCGTACTGCGCCTACGCCGCGATATACACGGTCATACATTTTCCGTTTCCGCACCACAACATTTTTGGTAAGATGGATCGCGCTTACTTAGAAGGTACCTTTTCACTCTACGCTTGAATAAATACTATATATATCACATACTAGCTGTCCCTGTACATGTTGTTCTGCCCTATTGCCACTTTTTCATGTTTTATCTCCATAAGAACTTTCCTTGTACCCTTACAAACACGTAAAATTAGCCGAATTGGTCGAGCCGTTCTCATTTTTAAAGTGAAACTTCTTTAGGCGCGTTGAGAGTAAAATTTAAAGCTCGCGTCATGGCAAAACCGTCACGTAATTAAGGCGACGATTTCGGTATCTTTGAATCTGGACAAAGAAGTTTCACTTCTGACACTTGTGCTCAGCACACACACTCCTTTTTACATCTAGTTTTTTTCCAGTGAAGTTAAAATGTGATAATCAGATCTAGATTTTAGCTGGACATCTGATAAACAACTAAATGAAAACATAGCATTTTCCGTTGAATTTTCTATTTATCATAGGGTGCTTTTATTATTCGAGAAATTTAAATCAACATTATATAAAATGTGAAACCTGTATTAAAAATAATATCTATGATTTAAATTAGAGGACCTTAAAATCTTTATTATTGAAAATCTATATTTTAGATACGCATGTAAGTTATGCGACAAAAAGTTTGTAAAAGCGACTCGTCTTGAAGAACACAACATGGCCGTGCACTTGAAGATCACACCCATCACTTGTTCAGTGCCTGGATGTAGATTTGTGAGTGTTTATCATCAATATTATTGTTATATTATTTTAATTTCAGCTTGTCGGTTTGTTTGAACGCGCTAAACTCACTGCTTTTTTTTAATTTTTTAATTCTCATATCACGATCCCGACTTCGTGATCGAATTTTTTCAAATCGAATTCGATCGAGTTAAAAATTATTTCTTGAATCTCAATAGATTTTTTTGCAACATTTATCAATATAAAATATGTTGCAAAAAAATCCGTTTAAGACTTATATTATATTCCACCTAGAAAACAAGCTTTTAAATGAACCACCTTTTCTTGTAATATTTTATTTAAAGAATCTTGGTAGAAAAAAAGACGAGAGTTCAAAACCCGCCTTGAGGTCGAATTTTTTTCAATTATTTAGTTAGTAACTATCTAATCTTATAATTATTTATTTAAACGCTTTAAATGAAAAATTTATAAAGCATTTCAATAAATAAATGCAATTGATTACTACACATAAGGCATGTTCCTCACGAGCGGTTTTACGATCTCACGCGCGTTCGCACGCCGCGACTGTGCCGCGACGGGACCACGTGTGCGATGTGTGCGGGAAGACTTATACGGTATTTGTTATTTTTAGGGCCGATTTTTCAATCGCGAGATAAACAGTCTAATAAATACCCATCGAATAGATTTATTCAATTATTTATCTAACTCATTACGGCTCGCCTATTTTTCAATCGTGATTTATTTGATGAATAACTATCTGACCAAATATTTCCATATTGGCAGCACTGCTCTCGGAGTGGCGAAACAAACATATTAAATTAGTCAAGTTAGAGCGGGATAGAGTCAAATCTTGCAATTTGTCAACAACCGTCATTATGACTCACGTCAGGAGTGCACTTGTCTTCTATGATTGTTGATTGTTGTTTTGATTCGAGTAAAGAGTTTGGTTAAATTTGTGTTTCAATTTATATATTTTACGATGGAAACGACATACTTAAAGGCAGCGTTCGGCAAATTTTCAATGGCATGGTCATCAGTACTATCAAAAACACCAATTTCAATATGATTTTAATTGATAATAATTATATAGAAAGAGGTTTAATTGTTAATAATTCTACGCTCTATGTTATGACATACGAAAATATCTCAAATTTGACGCGTCAGTTGTCAACTCAAACGCCTAACAGTCGAATAGCGCGCTATCTGGCCGTTGGAGCGGCAAATAGATTTATTCCTCAAATAACGTAGTTATTGGATAGATAAGTCCTATTCGTCTATTGAAAAATTGAATATTTTGTTAACTGAAGAATAAAGTCTATCTAGCTGTTTATCTGGGCATTGAAAAATCGGCCCTTATTGAAATAATTTGTTTTAATGTTATAATTTATATTCATAGATGTGTAAATGGCCATATGTTAATTGAATATTATATATAATGTTAAAATAGGTATAATTGTAATGTTTTTGATAAATTACATTCAAATAATTTATAACTGCGTTTAAAAGGGTTCTTTTGAAATAAAAATTGATTATAATCATGGATCACAGTATAATTGCCCGCTTTAAAAAAAATTCTCATTGCTCCGTATTTTTTAAAAGCAGGCAATACATCTACAGTACAGAGGCCTCACATCTGGTTGTAGTCATATAACATCAGACCCTCCAGATCGTTCGCTTGCTCTTTATCATAAAAAAAGACAAGAAAACGTTTCCTGATCTTACGTAAACAATAAATATAGTTTAAAAAACTAAAACACATGATAGAAACCACTAAAAAGTAAAAAATAACTATTACTCTAGCAATTAAAAAATAACCAATACATAGTATAATTATTGTGAAAAAAGCGTGGGGTGCTTTTCAAGAGCTGATTATACATGGCACAAAAGGAGTCTGGTACATACAAACTTACAGGTGAAGCTAATAAAACGTGTTAAAAATGCCTGTTCTAACCTAAAAAAAAGAAATGTTGCATGTTTAACATAAAAAAAACCTTCCCAAAAAATATCATAAAAATGTTTTTTTTTAACGCACAGAGTAAAAAAAGCCTAGAGGGTCACTTACGCGCACACAGCGGCGCGAGACCATTTCACTGTACGTTATGTTCTGCCGCGTTTGGATATCAAGCTGCTCTGTATAACCATAATAAATTGGTGCATTTGAAAGTTAAGGTATGGTATTTTTTTTCTTTATTTTTGAGTACATTCGTGAAAATTTGTTGAGGTATTTTACAGGAATTTAAAAGTTTTAGATTTTTTTAACTGTGTCGTAAATGTCAAAGATGAATTAATTATGCTTAATTTTGTTAATTACAATCTTGTTTGATCACTGTTTAATTAAAAAGACATAAATTAATAATGTAGGTATGTACTTATTTCAAACTTTTCTTAATGAGACGAAATATTGAAATTTTCTTTCTTTGTATAAAAATAAATTTAAAAATTTGGCAAACAAATACTTTTTTAAGATTGTTTAAAAAATAAAGTAGTACAAGAATTGCAGTCAATTTAATTTGAAATATTACTGTATAAAAAGTATCTTAGTTTGTCATACACAAAGTTTAATTGTTTTTTATGTATTTCAGACTAACCGAAGTCGGCAAAACCAAACAAATTTAGATTGGGTCGCCGCGGCCGTAGATACCCCTAATGTGCCATAATAAATTATTTTATACAAACATTGTTTTATTTTTATATTATTTATATACATATTAATATTATAACTTGTAAAGATCAATATTTTTTTCACACAAAAGTGGTAACATATTACCAGAGCTAGCGCGCAAGAGCAACTTTTGTCTCCGCAACTACTTTGTCTCTCCCATCAACTCTATAGGAAGTTGCGTCGCTACGTGCGCGCACTTTCTTACTAGCCCATAGAGTTGATGCGAGAGACAAAATAGTTGCGGAGACAAAAGTTGCTCTTGCGCGCTAGCTCTTAACCTTTATTCGAATATAAATAAGAAACTAATTCCTTTATTTTATTTTTTGTACATTTTTCATGTTCTAGAATCTAGATTGTACGTCCGGAAAGAAGTCGACTCCTATTAGTTTGTATCTAACATCATCGTCATAATTTAGTAAAGTTCCCGAGTTGCGTGATTTGAAGGTACCCTATAGAAAAAATAAGGCTTTGACTTTTGATGAAAAGAAGGATTGCATTGAAATACTTACAAAAAGGTAAATAATATATATACATCCACATTCAATACTCAATACTTTTTTCCTAAGTCGGCGGCAACGTCCACGAGACTTCTTTAGTGGTGTTCTATTACATTATGTTTTATTTCTAAACGAAACATAACAGTCATTATGACACTTTTTTTTCTGATATGGCAAGAAGATATAACTATTTGCCAGTGTCAACTGTCAAGTATGACGTGTTATTTGGTTATGACACTTAACATTTGACAGTCCCAATTCCCAAAACATAACCTCTCAACGATAAAAACAAAACAAATATGAACAAAACAAATTAAAAATGAAGCTAATACAACTATTCCGTCGTCTTAAACTCTCGCCTTGCGTACAAATACGGAATTTGTCCGACAAATATCAACCAAAAGCGTTGCGTAGTTTGAAACCAAAGTCTACGAGGAACACAGTGCAGTTTTACGTAGATTCTTGTAGAGTTAGGGCTGTGGCTGGTAAGGGAGGCGATGGGTGTATATCCTTCTTGAGTGCGTGGTGTAAGGACCATGCAGGACCTGATGGTGGCGACGGGGGGCATGGCGGACATGTTATATTTCAAGTAAGTTAATTTAATGCTATAAGATAAGGAATATACGAAAGGTTCCTTCATTCATTGCTTTTATTTCGGTTTATATCTTTGGTAGGGATATACCACTTATTATAATGTTCCTGATGCCTATTAACATTTTCTTCTTTCATTATTACACGCTTTATATTAGCTTCACCTGTATGTTTGTATGTTTGTAACCGACTTCTTTGGGCGCTATTTTGACCCACTTTAAACGGCCAGCTTTCGTTCAAACTTTGTAGAGCTATTGAGGACCGATGACAATACACTAATTTGATAAAATTTTCTATTTTTTAGTTCGGTTTTCTATAAAAAGCGTGTTTTTTAGTTTTTTTAAACTATTATTTTTATTTATCATTACAACCCCATACTTATTTAGAAGCTATGAATATATGAATAAATCTTATGAATGGAGAATGTTACTAGGTATGCCAAATCCCTTGAAATTGTGTCTCAGTAAAGCCTGTATGTATACAAATACACTAGTTTTTGTCGTAGTCAAAAATACCAAGTAGTTTTGATTTTATACGCATTCAAAGTTTCGAAAAATATCGAGTCCCGCTAATAGTCACGTGACCGCTTGTGACGTCACGTCACAACGGGCCGCGCAGCCGCACCTCCGCGCTTTGTATCAAGTCGGCAGCGCTGTAGTAGGTGTAATAGCTTGCGCAGTATTTTGATGGGTTTTCGTCCGCGAATTACGTTAATAGTCCAATAATAGTAATTATTATTCGTTTAATAAAATAACAGTCATGGTTGATTTATTTACACCTTTAAGTTTCAGGTTTACTTGCACTCCCTTACTTTTTTTTTTTTATTAATTATAAACACTGATCATCATTATATTTCAAAAACTTCATGGGTCTTCTATTGCTATATCGTCTTCATAGCTAGCAACAAATGTCTCTTCTGGTTTTTTTCTACCGCCAAAGTTTCATTTTTATTTAATAGTTTCTCAAAATATTCTATATACGATAACGTTTTTGCACTGCTGATCTCTGAGGTTTGTCTTCCTTTTCCTGTTGATATTTGAATTTGTGTGGAACTATACCCTGTTTTTGTTTAATTCTTCCCCCGACCAACTAATATTTAGTAGAGTTCTACATAATATCATTCTCAACTTAAAACAAGAAAAAATCTTATTAGCCACATTATTAGCCATCTACCTACACCTAGCCCATACAAGCAGAGTAGAAGCACAGTCTAGTATAGATTAAAACTTGCATAGAAAACAAAGGATAACGCATAACAGCTGCAATGTTCTCAAAATATTATATGTAGTATATTATGTAAGAACACGGAAAATTCTGAAGGTTTTGCACCTCTGACCATTTTTTGTTTACGTCCTTTGGAACTATAAAAAACAACTTATCCGGCGAATTGGTATGTGTTTTTTATACATTTAGGAACACATGATTTTCTGGTATTTGGATTGGACATTTTTAAAAGCATTTAATTATAATTTCGACGGCACGGGCCGCGCGATCGCTAGCGGACTGAGTGAGCCAGATTGAGCGTGTTGTGGTGTGACGTCACACCGTCACCGGGCGTTTACAACTTGTTTTACTTCTAAATCGGAAACTAATTGACGTATCGAAATAATTTTTTCACTAGTATTTTTTATTTTTGACAGAGAATATGGAGTGCTAATAATCAAAATTAGTTAACATTCTCCATTCTTATGATTAGACGACGATTCCATTTAAATAATATTGTTTAGCGGCTAAACTGTACTTTATCAGACAGCGAGTAGAGAGACACACCATTTTTTGTAATTAGCCATGTGCCATGGGACCGAAATCTGAAATTTCAGTACCTATATGGAAGCTTTTGTTTTTGCGTTATGAATTTTTCAGAAAATTACTTCCATTTTGTTTAGGTTACGCATATTTATTATTTTGACACTCAGCTGACCACAAAAAGAATTACGACAATCAACTTGATGTCTGATAAAGGTCAGTTTATCCATTCCTTGATGGTATGCACTTAATTGTAGTAATATTATAAATGCGAAAGTTTGTGAGGATGTGTGTGTGTTTGTTACTCTTTCACGCAAATACTACTGAACCGATTACAATGAAATTTAGCACACAGATAGAAGGTAACTTGGATTAACACATAGGATTTCATCCCGGAAATCCCACAAGAACGGGAACTATGCGGGTTTTTCTTTCAAGCCGCGGGCGGAAAGCTAGTAGATAATATGATCACTAGCCTGATTTGCTAAGGCGTTTACTAAACACTATTTTTATTTTTTTGTACAAATAAAAAAAATACTGAATTATAGTTATCGGTACAATAATTTATGCACTCAATACTGTAATCAAGATATAAGGGAAATATCAATCTATATAAACTAATGGCATCTATTTAATAATTAGACATATTAAATAACTTCAATACTTTTAATAAACATTACAATATTCCAGGCGACGCACTCCAAAAAGAGTTTGAACCATTGTCACACGGTGATCACAGCGAAGGACGGAGAGAGGGGCTTCAACAAGGACTGTCATGGCAAGAACGCTAAACATGTTGTTGTTGATGTGCCTTTAGGTAAAATATTATTATTGCTTTTATTTTAAATATATAAGGTAAATGACATATTAGGTGTAATATTATCATTTACCGTCACAAACATAATTTAATGTTATTAATTTCTATGGATGACTGAATAGTAAATATATTTAGTAAGTAGTATGACAAGATATATTATATTTTTTAATGTAGAGTTTAAACTCAGACTCAAACTCAAACATTTATTTATTCAATTAGACATCTTCGAGAAGCACTTGAAACGCCAATACATATTTTTAACATTTACCACCGATTCGGAAAGCAGTATCTATGGAGAAGAACCGGCAAGAAACTCCATAGTTGCTCTTTTAAATCATTTCAGTATTACAATTTAATTTTACAAAATATGTAACTGTATATTATCATAATATGCCAAAGAACTGTCCTGTGGTTTTTACGCAACAACCCTCCATGGGTTTTTATCTTCCACATATTCCTTAATGCTGTTTGCTGCTGTTTAAAAAAAATAATAAAGAAAATAAATCCATTGAAACATTATATGTAATGCAGATTGACTTCAAAAATATTTATTCTAATGTAGGAGACAAATCACTTTTATAAAAATTCAAATCTTAAAGTTTTCTTCACTTTTGCTATAGTTTGCCTATTATTGCTTATATTTCTGTGTGTATCATTTTTTTATGTGTTTTATTTATTATTATTCTAGGAACAATAATAAAAGACGCATACGGTCGAGTTGTAGGTGACCTACAGGCAGAGGGTGCTATGTTTGTAGCCGCCCGAGGGGGAGCTGGGGGGAGGGGGAATCGGTTCTTCCTTACTGATACTGAACAGGTTAGTGATATCTGTTTAACATTTTTGATGTATATTTTCAAATCGTATTTGTCATTTTAATAGACAGATAAGCTAATTAATATAAGTAATACATATACAGTGTTGAAAATTTTGATGGGCCCTGGGGGGAAAGTACATGAAATACTGAAGATAGCAAATTTATCTGAAAGGAAACATTCCTTTATTTTCAAAAAGAAATAGAACTGCAACTCAAAGATTTTCCAAAATTCACTTGCATCGACCGGGAATCGAACTAGCAAAATTTGATAGCTTCAGTATTTCAAGTACTTTGAACTTTCCCGCAGCAAACTTTGTATTTTTGGTAAAAGTAATTTTAAAATCGAATCAGTTTTTATTTAACTTTTTACAATAATTTACCTAAAAATATTCCAGGCCCCGAGTGTAGCGGAATTTGGGGCCCCAGGGGAAACGAATCAATACTCGCTAGAAGTGCGATCTATGGCCCATATAGGGCTCTTGGGGGCCCCGAATGCGGGGAAAAGCACTTTATTAAGGGCCCTAACCAGGGCCCGGCCCACTGTGGCCCCGTACCCGTTTACTACGCTCAGACCACATATAGGTGAGTTATTTTGTTAATTCTGCTTTTTTGTATTTTTTGTAGTTAAAAATAACTACTATAATTAACAATGTAATGCAGAAATAACTGCTAGCAAAAGGAAGTAAGTGAAAATAAATGAGAAAGCAGTGATCATTAAAATTTGGTCAGTTCTTAAGTTAAGAAATGTAACACACAACTTTCTTTTATTATGTATAGTCTATAGATAGGTCATTTGCTAAAATTAAAATATATTGCTTGGTAAAAATGTAGCATTCTTACGATAAAAGAAATTTTAAAATTCAATTAATCGTAGCAATCAAATAAAGAAAAATATAAGACCTTCTTTTCTTTGTAGTTTATAGTTCTTATTATGTTAAAATCTGAACTAAAAACGTATTTCTATAAATAGTTTTCTATAATTGATTCCTAGTTTCGTGTTCTTGATTTTATTTTTTATTTTATTTATTTGATTTAATATAAAATTTTGAAACAGGTATGATCCCATACGACGACTACGAGCAAGTGGCGATCGCGGATCTGCCCGGACTCATACCGGGATCACATAAGAATCATGGATTAGGTAAGATTTATTTAATTATAAATTATCCTACTAATATTATAAATGCGAAAGTTTGTGAGGATGTGTGTGTGTTTGTTACTCTTCCACGTAAATACTACTGAACCGATTACAATGAAATTTAGCACACATATAGAGGGTAACTTGGATTAACACATAGGATAGGTTTTATCCCGGAGATCCCACGGGAACGGGAACTATGCGGGGTTTTCTTTGAAAACGCGGGCGAAGCCGCGGGCGGAAAGCTAGTAAATTTATAAGATTTACTTAACCGACTTAAAAAAAACCATATATATATTTGACTAGATTCCGCATGAAAACTCTTTCAGTCCTGTGAGATTTCTGGGATAAAAAGTAGGTAGTCTATATCTTATTCTAGGTCTTCAGCTACCTACACACCAAATTTCATTGTATTATATTCACAAACTTTCCTATTTATAATATTAGTATGTTGTTAAGGGCCGATTTTTCAATGCTTGGATAAAACTTATCCGTCCAATAAAGTATTACGCGATAATATTAAAATGTCACGTAAACTGTCAAATACGGGCAATTAGAATACGTTTTTAAAATGGTAGTTTTATACATTATTCGACGAATAAGTTTTATCCAAGCATTGAAAAATCGGCCCTTAGTTTTATAACATTCCAGCGAATGAACTTATATTTTTATTTCACTCTATATTAATATTATAAATGCGAAAGTAACTCTGTCTGTCTGTCTGTTACGCTTTCCCGCTTAAACCTCTTTACCGATTTTGATGAAATTTGGCACAGACAATCTTTAGACCCTGAGAAAGAACATAGGCTACCTTTTATCAAAACACCACGCGGGCGAAGCCGCGGGCGGAAGATAGTTTACTCTATATAAAAAATAATTACAATGAAATGCCTCAAAATCTTGTTTTATTTCATAGTTTAAAATGTTTTAATTTTGTCCTCAGGTATACAATTTCTTCAACACGTGGAAAGATGCAAGGGCCTTATATTTCTTCTAGACGGAGCAAATGATCCCATTTCCCAATATGAAACATTGAATTATGAATTAGAACAATATAATAAAGAATTAACAAAACGACAACGCTGTGTTGCCCTCAACAAAATAGATCTCCCCGAAGTTAGGGAGATTCTCCCGAAAATTCGGGAAATTGTAGACGTTATTGGTATTTCGGCGAAAACTGGACTAAATTTGGATGAATTGTTAAGAGTTGTTAGGAAAATGTATGATGAAGAGATGTAAATAGTTGGTTAAGAAATAAATTATAGTTGATTATGTGGTGTTTTATTTTTACCTCAAATAAGTCATATAAAGTTGACCTAATGGACCTTTTATATTTTAAAATTATTACTAACGATTTTCTGCAATAACTATCCATAGAAAATCCAATTTAACAGTCGAAATACGAGTATTTTTACATAATATGTATTACCTATCAAAATTACACTAAGGCTAAATTCGTTAACACAGCAACTGAAAAACGTAATTTTTCAAAATGGTGGTACATTTTTGGGACTGTATATTACAGCACAGCATTGCCAGTCAGACTCTACCAAAAATAAATAAAATCCAATTCTATTATATCTTATTTTACGTCCTATCATAATTATATTACTCACACAGCACATGGAAAACAAAAAATAACCCAACAACCCTACGCAGTACGCATACATTTTCGACACAAGGAAAACCGTCGCAGATCGACTGCACACATTACCTAACTCCATCCCAAAAACAACTGAACTCGTGTAAAAATATACATTTTCTGCCTTAAAATTTTATCTAAAAAATCGATTTTTACGAAATGGTTACGAATTTCTATGAGTCGTGAAAAGGGAAATTTACATTTGTACCTCTTTTTTAAATTTAAGCAAACTAAATCGTCTGACTCGACTCGTCGTTCGACTATTATTGCCTTACAAGTGAACTAAAATATGAAAAAAACATATTTAATTAGAACACATAAAATTCATCAAAATCTCATGGCCTTTTTATCCTATTCACAACGAAAAACTAGCTGAAACCGCAAACATACATATTTTAAAACTTAGTTACTCAACGTAAGTATAATAAAAATACTGATTTTTGCACTAAATTTAACATCTGCATTAGAACGAAATTTCCAAAATCATTTTCAAAAACTGCATAAGAAATGTAGATTTACAATATCAATTTATTTTTAAAGAATAGAAAAAATTCCACCAAACCGTGGCGGACGTCTGACCAATATTCGGTCGCAATCCCGCCAGAACTGTCGAATTTATTCTATCCTTTAGTTTTTGTGTCTAAACAAGGACAATGTCTAGATTTACATTATCATTGTTACTCGTGTGGCAGAAATTCCTATCTACATTATTTCTTTTTGTTCTCTCGATTGACCCAAAGATTGGACCGCAGGTTAGGTACCAAACTTAGATCGTAAAGTGGCTTTAAATAAATATATGTATGTTCCGGAAATTGATACATTTGGGTTAGGTTATTAATTATTATTATAGAAGTAGAACGTAATGATGAGTCGTGGGAGCGTGTGTGACTGCGTGGGTATGTATGTGTTTTACTAGATTAGGGCGGAAGGCTATATTGATTTTTATTTGACAATAGTTACTTGTTTTAATAAAATTTACTCGCTTTCCGAACAGACACTGGCATTGTTAACACAAATTTTAAATCTAAGATTCATACATATATACACTCGAAAAACCTCCTACAGTCGCATATTATGCAATCGTGTATTTTAAGATTAGGTACACATGAGTTTTTGTGCACTTTAATTAGTTAGGTTTATAAATATAACTTATATTTGTAACTAGCTGCTCCGCGCGGTTTCATCCGCGTGGCTCCACTCCTGTTGGTCTTAGCGTGATGATATACAGCCTTCCTTCCTTTATAACCTTCCTCGATAAATGGGCTATCTAACACCGAAAGAATTTTTCAAATCGGACCAGTAGTTCCCGAGAATAGCGCGTTCAAACAAACAAACAAACTCTTCAGCTTTATAATATTAGTATAGACATATAGATAAGCTACAGCAAATTCTTATATTGATAAATTTCTATTGTTATTGTGTTTTAGCTGAAATAAATATTTTTTCATTTTCAACTGGTGTTTCATTTAGAATAACTTTGATGTTTTTTAAATTATTTATTGCACTAACAGAAGTTATGAGATAATAACTTGTTTTTTTTAAATAGTTTATATTTGTTGCACTAACAGAAGTTAACAGATAATAACTCAGTAACAATAAAATGGATTTGATTAGCAAATTAATTAGTGTGATGCTAAGGTGTGATGTTCAGTATTTTGGTCAATAAGTATGTAATTTGGAATACCTATTCGAATAGAAAAAAAATCGGATTTATATTTGTATGATTAAATACTAGGTAGGTAACCATTCAAATTTCTTTATATGTAATTCTTTCTAATAATAAATGCGAAAGTGGGTTCGTTTGTTTGTCTTTTCTTCGCAGTGGAGTTATTATTGCGTCTAGGCTTAGGCTACTTTTACCGTAGTGAAGTATCCCATTTCCTATGGGAAGATACATTTGTATTATGTCTATTTTTTGGTGTTCTGTGAATAAACGTGTTATCTGTCTATCTATCTATACATTATGATGCGCATTAGAATCACTTCAGAATTAAAAAATTCCAATAGATGGCGCTATATTAATTGTATTATGTAGTTATTCGTAGATAAGAATTTAATTTTGTATAATCGTTCAAATAGACGAAAGACGTAACTTGGAAGAGTATTCTCCTGGGTATTTCGAGACAAGAGTATTCAGTATTGTATTAAGTATATGTATGTTTTAGTAACAATAAAGATAGTATTTTCTAGTGTTTGATTTTACGCGAGTATTATACATTTAGAAATTTAAGATTTTTAACGGATTTTAAGTTTTTTAGTCCCCTCGTGACCACGTTCGCTGCAAAGTGTGTGAAACGTCGGGAATATAATTTAATGAATAAATCGCGTTTAAATCCGTTAAAAATCTTTAATTTCTAAACAATTAAGATTTTTTGTATTTGTATGTGATAGGCACACATCATTTTGAAACTTTTCTTTGACCAGAGGAAGAAAATAAAACACATTTTTACATATGAAACTTTATTCAATTAAATTTATATCTATACCTTAATAATACTTCTCAGTCTAATACGATCAGTTATTGGAAAAATAAACCAAATTACGATGAAGTAAAAAGATG
The DNA here is from genome assembly GCA_907164685.1 of Colias eurytheme. Taxonomy (NCBI): domain Eukaryota; kingdom Metazoa; phylum Arthropoda; class Insecta; order Lepidoptera; family Pieridae; genus Colias; species Colias eurytheme. The sequence continues at coordinate 23,773 of CAJQZN010041780.1, read as the reverse complement.
GAGGATTCAGAAAATTACAATTTTAATCAAAAAATATTGCAAAAGGTAACATAACTTTTGTATATAACAATAATTTTATTTAAAAAAACGTTAATTCATTGTACAATTTTTAAAAATAATCAGAAAACATTAGAATAGTCACAATTAAAAATAAAGGCTAACATTGCGGCAATATTTAGTTATTAGGAACTAATATTTAGGATTTAGATAAAAAAACAATTTTTAAACTTTTCTTAATTTTATATATCTTCTTATATATAAAATTCTCGTGTCACAATGTTAGTCTGCATACTCCTCCGAAACGGGTGGACCGATTCTCATGAAATTTTCTGTGCATATCGGGTAAGTCTGAGAATCGGCCAACATCTATTTTTCATATGTACCACGGGCGAAGCCGGGGCGGGCCGCTAGTTTTCTTATATAAAGCAATTCCTTTACACTTTTTATCAAATGTATATAAAGGTGCATTTACATCTATCGAGCGAATGTTTATCTATAGTAATACATATCATAAAGCTGAAGAGTTTGTTTGTTTGAACGCGCTAATCTCAGGAACTACTGGTCCGATTTGAAAAATTATTTCGGTTTTAGATAGCCCATTTATCGAGGAAGGCTATAGGCTATATATCATCACGCTAAGACCAACAGGAGCGGAGCAATGCGGGTGAAACCGCGGGGAACGGCTAGTTCGAAATAAAGTCGTAGAGCATTCTTTCGTTGTTCTTACTTCTTAGTGCGTTCGAAAATATTCTATGCAATGTTCTAATACTGAACAACACTGAATACGAGTTTTCATTTACACTAAAAGATCACGAAATAATGCTCTTGCTCTAGCTCTATGTTCGATTGATGTTAATGCACCACCGTTACACAAATATACGTATTATCAATATTTTTTTACAAAATAAGGAAACAATTCAACATTTTTGAACAAAAAAAAAGCCGGGTTGCACTGGGGGAGTGCCAGCAGAAGTGAAAACTTGATTATTAACGTTGAGCATGTTTGATATTTTGGAATGGTATCCGTCTTACGCTTTTTCGATCAGGTCACGTGTCCTGACGCGAGTTTAAGGTTTTATACCCATTACAGAAAAAGTGCTCAACGCCGCTAAAGAAGTTTTCACTTCAAAAAAACATTCATATCTTAGAAATCACTCCTAAAACCTTTATAAGAGACACATACATATATAACTCCTAAAACCTAGGATCCCTAATTTATAAGCCCTATTTAGGGTCCCTAAATATTAAGTCTCAGTATGTGTTGGCGGAGGCCCAGACGGTAAGTGATGTAGGGACATCTCTTGGAGTTGCTTTTTCGTCTTTTTATTTTTCTTCGGCTGTACTTTTATCTAAAAATATAAAATAAATTAGTTTTTCATATCTTAAGAATAATGAAGAAACGTTGGAATGAAATACATTTTCATTCCAATGTTTTCTTGACCAACTCAGCCACTCGTGACCCGCCAGAGCGATCGAATTTATATTCTATTTTTTCAGTTTTATGTGTCTAAGGGACACACCGCGCGCGCAAAAAAAAATATCAATTTCAACAAAAAAAGGTCGTGTTCCATCGTTACAATATTGTATTCACTGTAAAGTGTTTCGTGTTGGTTGAGATGGTTGTTAATCATCTCAATAGATGGCGCGCGGTGTGTCCCTTAGACACATAAAACTAAAAGAATAGAATAAATTCGATTGCTCTGGCGGGTCACGAGTGGCTGAGTTGGTCAGGCATCCGCCCCGGAATGGCGCGAAAGGATGCGGGTTCGAGTCCCGCTGAGTGATCGAATTTATTCTATTCTTTATAAATTTATATTTATAAAGCATTTGAATGCCTTAACCAAAAATATCAATTTATGCAATAGCTTAATAAACACTTCACCTTATAGTGCAGCTCCCTCACATGTCGGTACAGGCTGGAGTACCAGCCGAACGCCGCGTCACATTGACCACACTGGTAGGGAGTCTCACTTGTGTGCATCGCCACTATGTGGTACTTTAGTTTCGCCGCGTTCTGGGAATAACACGTTATATTGACGTGACAACAAACAAACAAATGTATGCGTGTACTAGAGTGCACACGTAAGAAATGAAACTTCTTTATGACCTTAAAAATGTCACGAGTGTGGCGTAACGCAAAAATGTCACGCGTACGGCGTAACGCAAAAATGTCACGCGTACGGCGTAACGCAAAAATGTTACACTAAATTCCCCGATAAACAAGTTTCACTTCAAAAATTCTTTATTGTGCACCACAGAGAAAAGTACAAATAAGGATACATATATAAGTAACAAAGAGCACAACAGGCGGTCTTATCGCTCTTACTCGACAACGTCTTATAATTAAATAGAGCCGGCTGCACGCGCAAAAAACATGACTCATGCGGCGTTACCTCGCTCTGAGGCGTTCCATGTAAGGCTTGAAGTGCGAGCGAGAGCGCGGAACGAGCGACAAAGAAGCACAATCGGACGTTGTCACGTTCAACTATCGTCAGTAAACCGACTTTACAGACAACCAATTTTTCTTTAAATAACTCTCCAAATTCTATACTAATATTATAAAGCTAAAGAGTTTGTTTGTTTGAACGCGCTAATCTCAGAAACTACTGGTCCGATTTGAAAAATTCTTTCGGTATTCGATAGCCCATTTATCGAGGAAGGCTATAAGACCAACACGAGTGGAGCAATGCGGGTGAAACCACGCGGCACAGCCAGTTAATTATAATTAGGTAGATATGTGAAATAATATTAAATAATGACTCAATGCGCACACACTGAGTCATTATTTAATATTATTTGGTGGTCGATGGTAGTACCGAGACTATATCATCGAGCTACTAACTCGAGGAATATAAACCATAGCATGGCCCGTAGCCCCATGCATTTCATATCAATTCAATATCGACATTATATTGTACACCATAGAGTACATTGTAATAGGGAGGTATAGCAACATAACAACTACTCTGTTATAATTCTCTCACATATTAATATAGGTTAGTAGATTTAACATTAAATATTAATACACTATACTATATTACACAACACTGTATTACACTACACTACACTATAATATATATAAGCAAATTGTACAATTTCCTCCATTTACAAATGGCATGCGCTTCTTTACAAACGCTCAGCATATTATAATATGCTGAGGATTTATTTTTTCCAAACGTACACAAAAATACAGTTACGAGCCGACAGAACCGGCAAAAAAGTGTAGTGTAGAGTAGAGTGTAGTATAATGTAGTGTAGCATAGTATAGTGTAGTGTAGTGAAGTGTATGTAATGTTGTATAGTGTAGTG
>CAJQZN010041780.1:4777-20454 GCA_907164685.1 Colias eurytheme | reverse complement strand
GTAGTGAAGTGTATGTAATGTTGTATAGTGTAGTGTAGTGAAGTGTAATCACCTGGTAGGACTTGCCGCACACGTGGCACAGGTTGTCCTTCTTCTCCTTGTTGCGATGCACGTTCTGCAGGTGCACGTAGAGCGATGTGTGGCATTTGAACGGCTGGAAAATATATAAACTTCACTACATAGTATAAAACAAAGTCACTCTCTGTCCCTATGTCCCTATGTATGCTTAAATCTTTAAAACTACGCAACTGATTTTGATGCGGTTTTTTTTAAATAGTGATTCAAGAGGAAGGTTTATAATTTATTATGTTTTAGACAAAGCGGGCGAAGCCGTGGGCGGAAAGCTAGTAAACTTATAAATAAAAGAAAAAAGCCATATGAATAGCTTAAAATTAAGTACGAGTGGCGATCTTATCGCTTAAAAGCTATTTCTCCCAGGCAACGTTTGATATAACATTATGGTAATGTATGAGGTAGTTATTAATAATTTCATATTATATTCATAGGTCATGATTAAATTAATAAATATCATTGAGCGAAATAATAGCGTTTTGGTCAATAGTTTATCGGTAAAATCGAGAAAAACATCGACATCCTGCTATTCTTATCACGGGACCATGTAAAAATATTACCAACATTAGTATTTACTATTTACCAAGAAAAAAAGCAGCGTGTGTGCCGAGCACACGTGTCAGAATTGAAACTGAAGTCTTTAGCAAGATTGAAAGATCCAAAATCCAAAATCTTCGACTTACTCCATGACGTGACGGTATTGCCATGAAATTGAAATTTAACCCATTGACCACCGTAAGGCCCGATCGGGGCGCGACACAATAGATTTTCTATTGTGTCTGTGATTCCGAGGACTGATGGATTAAAATTGAACCTTGAAATTTTACTCTCAACGCGCCTAAAGCACTTTCAATTGAAAACTCGTAAAAAAAATAGTTTGGAAAATCCAAAAGTGCACGCCTCATAATTTTTTTTAATAATTATTTATTAATTATTATTTTTGTTTATTTAATAACAATTAAACCACATCGAATCAGACCCTGAAAAATGAAAGGGTTCTATTCCTGAGCATACTCAAGCGTAAGAGAAAAAAAAAGACTCGATTAGTAAAGTATTTCGGTCGCTATCGTGTTAACAAGAAAAAGGATCCGCACATACAGACACACGGACGTCCAAGACAGAACTTTTTTAAACTGTTTTTTAACTAGTTTAAATAACAAAAATGACATCAAAAATATCATGAACGTTAAAAATAGTGTTTTTTCTTAATATGTGTGTGTATGTATTATCTTACAAGTGCAATGTATGATACATAAAGACATTTTAAGTTTGAAAAATCAGATGTTTTGCGCGAAGTGACAGTAGTACCCACCTCAACGCTTCGCTTATGAGGCGTGCAATATAAACGAGTTATCATAAAGAGTTATCCATCAAACTCAAACATTTATTTATTAAATTATTTATTAAATTAGACTTCTAGAAGCACTTTTGAATCGTCATAACATTTACTACCGATTCGGAAAGCAGTATCTTTGGAGAAGAACCGGCAAGAAACTCCATAGTTGTTCTTTTAAAATCATGTCAATATTACAATTTAATTAAAAAAATATCATAATAATTATGTCAAAGAACCTACATAAAATACACAATTGACTTAAAAAACCTGCTTTGGTAGTAGTGGCCCTACCTTCCAAGCCAGAGGTCGTGGGTTCGATTCCCACCCGGGGCAAATATTTGTGTGATGAACATAGATGTTTGCTCTGTGTCTGGGTGTTAATTATCTATATAAGTATTTATTTTTAAATTATATATGTATGTTTATCAGCCATCTTAGTCCATTGAAATTTTACATTTTTTAGGCCTGACCTTGCGTTTTTTAGAGGACGCAATTTTATTTTTTTTGATGTGTAGGGGAGGTCAGTGTGAAGCTATAACCATGTTTGTGGGGTCGCCACCCTTGTCCTACGGCCGCCATCTTGAAAATAGCGGTTGATATGGTTTTTACGATATATCTCTTAAACTATTTATCTGATAATAAAACAATGTCAACATTATTTGTTGCAAATTAAGTCCTCTAAAAAACGCAACCCCAAATGTAACTTTTCAATGGACTATCTGGTTTCCATAACACAAGTGAAAGCTTAGTATGGGATCAGATCGTGCCGTGTGTGAAAATTGTCCTGAAATATTTATTAAAAATTAAAATATTTATTAGTTAAAAGTTATTCCTACCTTATTACACAGTTGACATCTAAACTTAATCTTATTGAGATGTTCCCAGTCGATGTGATCTCGCAGTCGGGTTTTGTTCACGAACTTCTTGCCGCACTCCTCACATGTGAAGCTGAAAGTGATGCGATTTTTGTGAGGTGATAGATTGAGTTTATGTTCAAAACATTTATAGCAAACACATACATTTTGTTACACATTAGCAACCTTGTATTTTTTTATTTTATTGCAAAACAAACAGATATAACAATATGAAATGTATAATATGTATTTATTACTAGCTGTGCTCCGCGGTTTCACCCGCAGTGCTCCGCTCCTGTTGGTCTTAGCGTGGTGATATATCGCCTATAGCCTTCCTCGATAAATACTATCTATCACCGAAGGCTATCTAACACCAAAATAATTTTTCAAATCGGACCAGTAGTTACCGAGATTAGCGCGTTCAAACAAATAAACAAACCAGAGTGTACTGTAGTGTAAATTATTTTTATTTACAGTAATTTAGTGTATTGTAATGTCGCTATTAATAGTAGAGCCATTTTAAAAGGCAACATTTGACAGTTCAATAAAATTCAACAAAGTAACCTAGTAACGGCGACATAGAATAATATTATGTTATTTCGTTTTGTTAGAACTGCACATTTGCTTAACTTTTTTCAATTACGATTACATATTTATAATAATAATCACCGATACAAGTAATTTTAAGATTTGATTTTACTGATAAACCATTCTAAACATAATAAACAATTTCTGATTTACAGAACAGACGTCGCTACAATTTTGTGTCAATAAACCTTTTTTCTTTTTAAACACCAGAGACGTTATTCTAAAAATCGAAATCTGACATCTAGTATCGAATGCATTGATTACTTGTGAATAAAAATCACCATAACTTAATAAATGCGTTGTGTTTTTTTTAATTATGTAGATACTTGTCTTATTTTGCTCCTTAAATTTACGAAAGGAAGTATATTACTGGGACAGGGATTCGCGTGTGAATTTTAAAATTGACATGTGTTCCAATTTCGATTGACAAATGTTTCAAGTCCGTATCGATTAATTCACTTTAATCGATGTTTTTAAGCAGGTCACCTCTCTACGAAGATAAAATTGATAGACGTCAAATATTGCCTATTAAATTGGCTCGACTATAGTATATTATAGTGTAGTATATTGTAATATAGTGTAGAGATAAACTACGATAACATGGTGCGCCCCTCCACAATTCAAAACGTTTGAAAGTATTTGTGAAATTCATAATAAATAATATAATATAATAATAAAAATTAATAATTTAATTATTATATTATTATAAATAATAATAATATAATATTTAAATATTTGTATTTCACTACACACATTGAAACAGTAATTTGGAGGGGCGCGCCATGTTATTGTAGTTTATCTCTAGTATATTATAGTGTCGGCCACTCACGTGAACTCGCTCTCGGACACATGTCTCCGCGACACTCGCACGTGTTGTCTGTACGTCGCTACCGATGCAAACGATTTGTCGCACTTTTCGCAGTACAGCTCGCCGGATTCGCGAGCCTGTGGGGTGTGTGAGCTATCAGTGTGTGGGAGTCGCATCGGAAATGTGAGTGATGAGGTTAGGATAAAAACGAAATACATAATTAGAGATTTATAATTGATAAAAATCATAGATACACCAATAAGACAGACGAAAACGAAAACGACGAAAACGAAAAAGTCTTTGACAACTTATGCAGAAAACTTCATAAATCATAAGTGAAACCCAATTTTTTACTACATAGTATATACCTTATGGCTCCGTAGATGCCGTCCCAGGTTCGATTTCCACTGGTACACTTTGCCGCAGCGCGGGCACGGGTAGCGGTTCTGGCCCTTGTGTAGAACACTGAAACATTTTATTACGTATAGAATGAAATAGTTATACATATATAGTAATACTAGCTGTGCTCCGCTCCTGTTGGTCTTAGCGTGATGATATATAGCCTATAGCCTTCCTCGATATGGCCTATCTAACACCGAAAGAATTTTTAAAGAAGTTCCCGAGATTAAGGCGTTCAAACAAACAAATATTAATTTTTAATTATTAATACGCGGTAATACATCCAGCATCCAAAAAGCATTAAAATCTGTTAAGCAATTCTTTACAATAATTATAATTGGTGTTCCAACTAACATTTTTTAATTTTAATCTTTATCTATATAAAAAAAAAAGTGAAGTCCCATGTCCCCAAGTGGGGTAAGAGGGGCAGATGCATTATGCATACATCTGTTTCACTCATCGATTTTCTTTGGGATAAGTAGGTGATCAGCCTTCTGTGTCCTGCCAGACCGAGACATTTTTTTTTCTTCGTCTCCACCGGGAATCGAACCCAGGACCCCTCGGTTCTACGCTCACGCGTCAACCACTGTACCAAGGAGGCGGTCACTACAATCTATATCTATATACATATGTATATTTAAAATAAATCGTTATTTCCTTTGGTTATGGTATCGCTCATGAACAGCTAGACTGATTTTGATAATTATTATTTTGATGTGTTCATTATTGTCGGGAAAAGGATCTTATGAAAGTTAAACCTCAATAAATAATCGTCTAAAAATTAAAAAAAAAGTTCAAACCTAACCGCTATTTAAACTGCACAAGTTTAACAATTTACGAGAAGACAGGACAACGTTTGTCGGGTTGAAAATGAAATTAAAATGGCTTACCTCACTAACAACATGCTCTTCCAAATGTTTCTTCAAGTCAATTTCCGTATCAAAAACACTAACACACTGATCGCATTTAAAATCACCAATTTTGTCACTTAACTCACTATTTTTCCCCAACTCACTATTTTTTTCCAACTCTCTATTTCTCCCCAACTCACTATTTTCCCCCAACTCACTATTTTTCCCCAACTCACTATTTACACTAAACTCACACTTCTTATCACTAAACTCATTGTCACTCTCAATGTGATTGTCGAAATCAATTGGCTCTGGATCACTGTCAGGTATGATTTCTTTCTTTTGCTTGACTTTTTTCAATTTCACCTTCTTTTTAATTTTCTTCTTCACCTGAAAAGATAATTTGTTTATTAAAAATATCTTAAAAGCAGAGGCGGCTCGTGACAAAATTGTATGGGTGTTCACTTGAAATAAAACAACGAAAATACAATAGCGTTAGCAGGATAATTTATTAAAAAAAAAATGATCACCACATTATAAATCCATACAAATATTATAAATGCGAAAGTAACTCTGTCTGTCTGTTACTCAATCACGCCTAAACTACTGAACCAATTTGCATGAAATTTGGTATGGAGATATTTTGATACCCGAGAGAGGACATAGGCTACCTTTTATTGCGAAATATGTACCACGGGCGAAGCCGGGGCGGACCTCTAGTAATATTATAAATGCGAAAGTGTGTTTATTCGTTTTAATGTGACATGGCCATGGGTAACTTTTGACAGCGGTGAAACCTCTCATACTAATGCGAATTTAACATCAGGGGAATCCGCGGGCAAAGAAAAATATATGAATATTGTTTTCAATAAAAGTGATGATGATGATATTGTTCATGAAATTAATAATAATTCCATAATTCCAGGGCCCTGGTGAAAGCGCCCAACGACCGCGCGAGTTTATACGTTCGCTAGCTATGCAGATACTGAGCCATTCTGCGCACGCGCGGCCTGTGGATAGAGAGCATAGCGTACGGGATGTGGGTGGGAATAGGTGGGTGGTTGGTAGTACTTTAATCAGTCGTAAAAATTTCCAATTTTAGGAAGATTAGAAAAATGATTTTAACAATACTTAGGGAAATTTCGATTGACAGAAAAATTACGATAAGTCAGGAAAAATTTCTATAAGTCAGGAAAATTTCCATAAGTCGGAAAAATTTCTATAAGCTGGAAAATTTCCATAAGAAAGGAAAATTTCTATACACCAGGAAAATTTCTATAAACAAGGAAAATTTCTATAGATAAGGAAAATTTGTATAAGTCAAGAAAATGTTTATAACGTGCTGGCCACGGACAATTCGCTATAGCGAAAATTCGCGCGGCGCGACTGGCGGCGCGTCTTGCGAATGAATCAAATGTATGGAAATGTACTGGGCATGCCACGCGCAGCGGCGACCAGCGAGACGACCGGCGAATTTCCCCGAGCGAATCGCGCGGCACGACTAGCGATCGAAACAAATGTATGAGTCATTACGGCGCAGGCCACGGAGTCGAGCGGCAGACGCGGCGACTACTCCCGGAGCGAACTTAATTTAAAATAGTTTGTTTTTTTTTCGCGAAAATGGAGACGGAAGCTTATATTGCCGAAATTCTAGCTAGACCAGCTATTTGGAAGTCTAGCCACCCGCAACATAATTTTTCATCATGCCTATATTTTTCATATTTTTGGTGGAATTCTCCGTCTGTAACACGATTTCTATTTAATTCGTGTACTCCACTATATCTTCCAAACATTAAATCTTGAGCAAAAAAGCTGCTACTCTCCAAACAATGTCGAGCTAACTTTGATAAAGCCATCTCGTCTCCTCGTCTACACTGGTCGCGGTGGCGAACGCAACTGCCCGTGGCGTGCTTACCGCGCCGCGCGAATTGCCGCGCCGCCCGTCGCGCCGTCGGTCGCGCCGCCGGTGTCCGTGGCCAAGGTGTAAGCCAGGAAAATTTCTATACGCAAGGAAAATTTCTATAAGATAGGAAAATTTCCATAAGTCCGGAAAATTTCTATACGTCAGGAAAATTTCCATATGTCGGGAAAATTTCATTGCGTCAGGAAAAATTTCTATAGTCAGGAAAATTTCTATACGCCCGGAAAATTTCTATACGCCAGGAAAATTTCTATACGTCCGGAAAATTTATATGCGTCGGGAAAATTTCTATAAGCTAGGAAAATTTCTATAAGTCCGGAAAATTTCTATACGTCCGGAAAATTTAAATACGCCAGGAAAAATTCTATTAGCCAGGAAAATTTCTATACGTGAGGAAAATTTCTATACGCCAGGAAAAATCCATAAGTCGGGAAAATTACGATAAGCCAGGAAAAATTTCTATAAGTCAGGATAATTTCCATAATCGGGAAAATTTCTATAAGAAAAGAAAATTTCCATAAGTCCGGAAAATTTCTATACGTCAGGAAAATTTGTATAAGTCAGGAAAAATTATATACGCCAGGAAAATTTCTTTACGTCAAGAAAAATTATATAAGCCAGGAAAATTTCTATACGTGAGGAAAATTTCTCTTTGCCGCAAAAATTTCTATATGTCAGAAAATTATGATAATGAAGTATTTAAGGCGATAGAAACGATTCAACTATTAATTTATATTTAAACATGGTATGCATAATAAATAACCTTATATTTCGTGTTTCTCAGAAATAATTCAGAAGAGAACTTAATACAACGGTTCGGTCATCGGTGAGATGGGAGAGGATACGGAAGATTGCTCTAAACCGGCGATTGTGAAGGTAATATTATTATTTATTTAATTAAGTATTTAATTTGATAGATAAATTTAAAAATTTAATCAGAGAGATAATGTAAAAAGCAGTTTTAATCCTACTAATATTATAAATGCGAAAGTTTGTGAAGATGTGTGTGTGTGTGTGTGTTTGTTACTCTTTCACGCAAATACTACTGAACCGATTACAATGAAATTTAGCACACATATAGAAGGTAACTTGGATTAACATATAGGGTAGGTTTTATCCCGGAAATCCCACGGGAACGGGAACTATGCGGGTTTTCCTTTGAAAACGCGGGCGAAGCCGCGGGCGGAAATCTAAGTATCTATAGTATAAACACTAAAAATTATAAAGTATTTCAAAACGAATTCAATTATTATTTAGCAAAATTAGAAAATCCCCGAATTTGCATTCGCGAGCGTATTCATAGTGTTTGTTTATAATATAGGAGTGGCAACGTCGCGCGCAATTGCTGCTGTCATGCGATGCGCAACGTCGCTTGAGAGCGGCGCTCCGAAAATGGCTATTTTTCCATAGTAAATCTTTTGTTTCACGCGCAGGACTGTGGCGAAATTTCTCTTTCACTCTTATTGGATTTCGTATGTAGGCAATGTACTGAATGTTGTTTCATAGGAGCGCAATCGAGAGCGCTCCGTAAGCTCCGTTTCGCGCATTACTTATTAAATTAACAAGAGTGTATGTAATGTATTTTATTTGTAATGTGTAAAGGTACTTATTTTATTGATATTACTATTGGAGTTTTTTACGATAGATTTTAAATAATGAGCAGGTATAACTTTATTATAATAAATAATTATATGGGAGTTCACTGCACCAGCGCTTCTGAGGACGAGCCGCCTCTGCTTAAAAGTGGATTTAACAGTGGCACATATAATCTCAATTTTATTTTTTTCTGTTATCTTAATGATACTTAATTTGGCTGTCAATTTTAAATTTTGTTAAGCTAAACTGCAATAAAGTTGTTTTTAATCCTTTTTGTTGCTCAGCAATTGTCTAACACATTCGTGGCATACATATATTCAAATAATATGAATATAAAATGAATATAATATGAATATAATATGTGAAAAGATTTGATAGCTTCTTTCTAAGAAATAAATTAAAAACAACTGCACCAATTTCCTTTATATTTTCAGGAATATCTGGAATTTGTTAAGTTTGGACAATGTGGGCAAAGCTGTCTAGTTTTCACACAAAATCTGCTACATGGATTTTTATGAACTTTTGAATTTATATTATACTAGCGGTCCGCCCCGGCTTCGCCCGTGGTACATAATATTTACGTTTTCTCTACATAAAAACCATCCTCGTACTTCAAGGAATATAATAAAAAAAGAATGATCGAAATCGGTTCAGCCGTTCTCGAGTTATGCGCTTACCAACACATTTTGCGATTCATTTTTATATATAAGAAGATTATTAAATTAATAATTTAAGTTGAAATTGTTGTTAGCATGGGCCAACAATGCTTCCTATAAACTAAAACATACCTTCTTCACCGGCCACACCTCACTCAACTCATCTACAAATGTTTCCTCACAGTGAGTGTCACTCAACTCAAGTTTGATATCATCCAACTCAGTCTTTGGTATGAGTGGGATGGCTATCGAGGTCTCTTGGTGAATTTGTAAGTGAGGTGGTTTCGCTAGAGTGGGCTGTAGTGAGGGGTTCTGAAAATTTATAATAAATATATGTAATTATTATAATTTTCATGAAATTGCATATACAGCGAGTTCTGAAGCAAATCGAATTAGATTAATAGTATCATAGCCATAATAGTCACCTTAGTGTCAAACTTTTAAATTGAAAATTATTCATTTAAACTTCTGCAAGTATTGTTTCATAATTTTTTAGGTTAAATGTGTTATTATATGTCTATATTGCCTGAATAAATAAATGACTTATTTGTATTATTTAAATGGATGAATCAGCAAGCAAAAATAATCCCATTTTAATAATTGAAGTGAAACTTTTTTATCGGGATTGGAAAAAAATTTAGTGTAACATTTTTTTGTTACGCGTGACATTTTTCCGTTACGCGCCATCTTTTCTTATCCCTACCACGCGTGATTCGACGTATTTCTGTAAAGTTGCTTAAAGTATAATTTTTTTTTAAATAAGGTCATAAAGAAGTTTCACTTCTTACGTGTGTACACTAGTACACACACACATTTTTTTTATAGAATACTTTAAATTCAAATAATTGTCATCGAGTTACTAATCCATACTACATAATATTATAAATGCGAAAGTAACTCTGTCTGTCTGTCTGTTACTCAATCACGCCTTAACTACTGAACCAATTTGCATGAAATTTGGTATAGAGATATTTTAATACCCGAGAAAGGACATAGGATAGGTTTTATCCCGGAAATCCTTCGGGAACGGGTTTTTCTTTGAAAACGCGGGCGAAGCCGCGGGCGGAAAGCTAGTAAATTCATAAATTATCAGACAGTTCATTTTTACCAGCCCTATTGTTTATATAATTATTTAATTACCGCATATTATTAACGAAAGATATTTTTATTGAACAAGGATTCAATTAACGAAACTGAAAAATTATAATTTTTCTGTATTTTGACAAATCAAAAGCACTTCTCAACATTCTAAGAAAATATTTTATTTAACAAGACTTTTTTAGTCCATTTTTGTACCACGCTTCTCAGTTGAATAAATTTTTTAAGTTATTTTTAAATATCTCATATAGCGACCATACATACATATTTTCAATTGGCTTTCTTGCCGGTTCTTCTCCATAGATACTGCTTTCCGAATCGGTGGTAAATGTTAAAAAATATGTAATGACGTTTCATAATTGAATAAATAAATGTGTGAGTTTGAGTTTAATGAGAATATAAACTCACCGATTGCAAGCACACGAGCAGCTCGACATAGCAACACTTGACTTGCTGCTGGAACGCTTCGTACTTGCGCAGGAGAGCGCTACACTCCCAGCAGATTTGTAGTAGCTGCTGCATTTCTTCTGGCCCCTGGAAGATATAAGTATCTTAATATAGGGTCAACCGGGGCAAATGCAACTAAAAAATAACAAGTTTCAAGTTTGATCGGTTGCAGTTATCTCCTTTTATATTTGGTCATTTATTTGACCCATTTAGTGATTTTTGTATTTATTCAAGATTATTTTCAACCAATCAAGCAATACAGTAGTCTTATAAATAACTGGTAGTGAGTATATTTCCTAAAATTGGTAGAAAAAGTTACATTAACCCCTAGTCGGGGGTAAATGCAACTAACTGCCATAGCTCTTCTTCTATTTCATATAAAACAACGAATATAGAATATATTTATGAGATTTCATGTTATTCATAGGATTTTGAACTGGATTACCGTGTAGCAAGGACGAGTTTTCAGGAAAAATCTTATTTTTCTGATTGTGGGGCAAATGCAACTATTTGTTAGAGAATTAGTGTGGGGAATGCAAAAAACTTATTCATCGATATATTTTTATTATTCTATATATGTGAGAGAATCATAACAGTTGTTATGTGGCTATACCTTCCTATTATAATGTACTCTATTGTGTACAACATAATGTCGATATTGAATTGATATGAAATGTATGGGCTTACGGGCCATGCTATGGTTTATATTCCTTGAGTCAGTAGCTCGATGATATAGTCTCGGTACTACCATCGACCGCGCAAGGTGTGCGCACTGAGTCATTATTTAATATTATTTCACATATCTACCTAATTATAATTAATTATGGAGGGTTATTTAAATTCTCCGACAGCAGCGGTGGGATCGGCACTTATTACCCCCGATTTGCAAGTGAGTGAAACGAGTGATAGTGTTAGTGAGGTTCAAGAAGAAATAGATAGTGTTCATGAGGTTCGAGAAGAACCAGAGTTTCCACCAATAAATCGTGAGAATGTTAACATAACAACAACATCATGTGTTGTGTGTGGGTTTTTCCAATAAAGCATCATGTCGTGCGCATCCCTGTTAAAAGAAATGGCAGATACACTTCCCGAAACGAAATATTTTGTTTCCGGGTCTAATGCATAAGTAAGAAAGACCCACTACGAGGCCAGCCTTCATCTACCTGTGTGGACATTATTTTTAACGTGAAAAGAAGCTAAGAAGCGAGAGGAAATACCTTTTCGAGATATGGTATGGTAAAAAAGTGATCGAGTTTCAACATACATCGAGTGCTCCACTACAAAGTTGGCGCTAATCGACCGGCTGAGAACGGGCTGGAACTATGCGAATATAGTAAATTCGTGGTAGAAGGTATTGCAGATGACCAGGTATGATCTGATTTATTATGATACACGCCGATTGATTTTGTGGGTCTTGATAGACATTTTGGCACAAATCATTTAAAGCGTCGCATGTTGCAAATTGTTTGCTATAACTGTGTATTCACATGTCATTACAAACGTGACTGTAAATCTCGCCCATGAAACAAAATCAGTTAGTTTAATCGATAAGAATAACAACGCATTTATTGTCATAAATTTGGTCACATAGAAGAGGTTTGTTTTTCTAAGCAACGGGCGGCACGCTCTTAAAGAAACAATGCCCTTATTAATGTGTGTTTACAGCACGATACCCCGCTTACAGTCAAAGACGTTGCCGGCGTTAAGTTCAAGTGCCTTATTGACAGCAGGTCCGATTGTTTTTTTTTTTTCCTTTGTAAAAGGATAGCCGATAGCATGACGCCTCTAGAGTTTGTATAAACTCGCGTAACAGGAATTGGCCCTGTATCAACCTATTCATTCGCCCGTTCAACATTAACCATAACTGTTAATATGAGCTTTGGTTATTGTAATAATGATGTTAATATGAGCTTTGGTTATTGTAGACTCTCGAGTACTTCCTGGGATAGAGTAACAGGTTGAGATGTTTGTACTAGAGCCGGACGTAGTTTGATTATGAATAACAATGGGACTCAAATTATTCGTGAATATAAAATAAACAATATTTGTTTTTGTGGAAAGTAATTTTGAATCTATAGACACGGATTTAAATGATTTTAATGATTTTCATCGTGTCAGATCCATTATTGAAAGTAAAGCACAAATTTTGTGAAATGGGAATAAGACTTGTGAATACAACCCTAGCACAATCTACAGTTCTTTCACAACATTGATAAGGTTTTGTAATGCCCTTGTTGTAAAACCAAGGACTAGATAAATTACGTGACTTCATAGCTACTTTTATATTCAACGATGTTCTCGAGTTTTCAAAATCATAAGAGGTTACATTCTTTTGTTTAAAAAGAGTATTGAAAGTCTCGCATGCGCAGAGTTTTCATTTAATTGGAATAAATGCAAGTTGATGTTGCAACATTGAATAGGTATTCACCACAAGGTTTCATAACATCGAACGGTACTTGTCAGATAAAAAAAAAATAAGGCTCTTGCTGAAGCATTATTGTTAAAAGAACGTTAAAGTTCGCGAAATATTTTAGAATGATAAAAAAAAAAAAGATTTCTGCTTCTTTATTAACGATTTTCGTACAAATCTCGTTGTCGAAGTACACACAGATTCCTGTTCAATAGATTGATAGTGGTTCAGTTTTCCTACAAGAAAGTAATGATCAACTTAAAAGTCGAATATTATCAAAGAATCACTGACACAGAAAGTTGTTATCATAGTTATTAAATAGAGTTAAAATATTTAAGAAGACCTCAAGCATAATCAATTAAGTGTTAACATTTTAAAATATTAACAGACTGAAATAGTCTCAAAGCATCATGTCATAAGAAAAAGATTTTCTCCTCGTGTTCATAGATGATGGGCTTACATACAAGTTTTTCATTTCGATGTCGGTACCTACGCAAGGGTCCAAGAATACCGCATGTAGATTTTATTAGTAGAAACTAGTTGTCTCCACATAATGTTCAATTTGGGCAAAAAAATAAAGTAAAGATTCGCGACGACTACAAGCCGAACATAAGTTGTTGATCCGAACATAAGTAAAGTAATTGAAGCCGATAAAATGATATTATTGATTTAAATTTAAGGTGTCACATATGATAAAAAAATGCTTGCTGTATAAATATTTTCTTTTGTTTGGTGCAAACGAAGTGTTATCATTCATTTATTGATACAATCATTTCATGATTATTTGAAACATTGAAACATTTTAGTTTGGAAAAAACCTGCAAACTTTGTGTACTTAGTTCGTTAGAACGTACATTGAACGTTTTTAGATTGCAAAGTTAATAAAAGGCCCTCTAGAGCTAGACAGTTGACTTGACATCCGATAGAAAATGTATCAGAACCACTTCATACATTACCATCGATACGAATGGCACTTACGAGTAGCGGTATAGCTTTATAGAATGCGCATTGGTAATTGTTGACGCATTTACTGGTAAAATATATTGTCACCTAGCTCCTGTTAAAAATGTGTCTCCAAAAAAAAGAGCATGTTAAGCACTTTGTTTTTGTTATCTTATTTAAGGCGCTGAAAGGAATAGTAGCCGATCAAGCTACGTCATTCGCAGGTAGCGAACTCATAGACTTGTGTTGACAGTGTCCTTTTGAGTTTTACAAAATTACAAGTGGGATGAGTTGCGCTAACGGGTTATTTTAAAAGGTTTATGTCTGTTCTTAAGTTCATTGTTACATTATCGCTGAAAATCATGAACGTAGATAATGGTATTCTACAGTTATTGGCGAAATTCTACTTACTTTGAATTGTATTGTATGAAAGAAACGCACAGCACAGGCGACAGCAATTGTCTATAGGCTGCAAGTCCACCGCATAGTCATGAGCGTAGATATTGGTATTCTACAATTGGCGAAATTCAACTTATTTTGAATTGTATTTTACCAAAAGCTTAACACAGGCGACAGCCCAATGCAATTGTCTATAGGCTGCGAGACCACTACGTTATAATGATTTAGTACGAGTGTCAACACTTTAAAAGTTAACCTGTTTGAAATTAGAAATAACGCAAAAGTCAGGATGGACGAGCATTTGAACGTCTATAAGGCTCGTATTGAAAAAAAAAAAAATAAAAGGCATTCTGTTTAATGTTGATATTGTGTTAGTAAGAAAGAAAAGCCGATTGTAACATCAATATTATTTTACTTGTTTTGGCGGTCATTTATGATTATTGAATTGTCTCAAGGTAGACTATGAAAATGTGATATCGTCGGTAGTGGTAAATGGATGATGGAAGTCGGTGTGACTTTAGAACCTGGTTCAGTCCTCGTAATTTAATTATTAGCTGTTAATCTGCCCCGTAAAGTGTTCTTATTATACCTAGCATACATCAAGGTATAAGTGCAAGGTGGTTTTGTGTATTCCTGTAAATACACTAGATACGTCACTGGACGACGATTTGATGGCGTGTCATACGATGTAAATTACTAAGTTAG
Source organism: Colias eurytheme (assembly GCA_907164685.1). Classification (NCBI taxonomy): domain Eukaryota; kingdom Metazoa; phylum Arthropoda; class Insecta; order Lepidoptera; family Pieridae; genus Colias; species Colias eurytheme. The sequence continues at coordinate 5,372 of CAJQZN010041780.1, read as the reverse complement.
GAGAGAAGTTCTCCAGTCCATGCAAAATAATCTAAAATTTGCGATAACGAGAGGTATCGAGTCGAGTCTCGAACTGGAGGCCGCAGTTGGAAAGTGAGTCAATGAATGAAAAAAAAAAATGTAGTCCACAAGTTACCCTTACTTCCAGTAACTTCCAGGTTGCCTGGTAGAGATTGCTGTGTGTGAGCAATAAGGCCGCATATTGCGTAAAATATTTTTACCTTATAAGTTTGTACTAGATTTCCTTACATTGTTTTGTAAAATAAAGTATTATTAATAAATAAATACATACTCCGTATAATTTTATTTTTGTTTTATTTTATTATTTTTACCTATTTATTCCTTTGGTTGTTACATAGTTCCGTATAGTTAATCTAAGTATTATAAGTAGTATAAGTACACAAAAGTTTCATAACACACATGCACACCACAATTTAATAGCTCAATAATAGCTCTGTGTTTGACATAGCAAGGCGTGTATGTCATATTGTACATTGGAAGCTCCGCGCTTCGTGTAGTTGTGGGTAGCGCTTGCGCTCCTTGTGATCACAGTACATGGCAGGCTCCGCGCTGCATGTAGTTCCAGATGTTATGG
>CAJQZN010041779.1:59367-80414 GCA_907164685.1 Colias eurytheme | reverse complement strand
ACTCAAATAATGAACCATTAAAATTCGCATTTTCTTCGCATTGCAAAGCAAAACACGTTAAATGGTAATTGTACGAATTTGGGTGGGATTTCTTTCTTCGTAATACCAAGATAAAGATGAATGAAATATTGATTGTTTTTTTTGGTAGGTAAATGATCTTGTTTTTATTTATTAAAAAAAATCTAAAAAATATATTCTAAACACACTCGGTGCTAACAAATTGTATCAGAAAATGATAAACACATATTCAGAGTGACTGTTATAATTTAAGTTGTAAGAAGGACAGTAGCATTTTCATATTATATACTTCACGGCGTTTTTGAGATAAATTATCATCATGTCTTTAAAATTTATAGACATTCTTCTTACTTTATTGTTGTTATGCTTGATCTTTATAAAATAAACGCACTGAATTTTGAAACATATTTACATAAAGATATTGTAATTAATTCACCATTTTATAGATGGGCTAGTCACATAATGAGCTTTAATATAAAATTTACTTTATGATTTAAATAGCTGCATAAAACTTAAGATAACAAGCTCGTTAAAATAGTTTTATATCGTCGTAAAAACAATAAAATAAAATAAATTATAACACGTGATTTGTCCATTATTGTAATTTCATTTTATTAATTCGTTCATTAATATTAATCTGTCATTAGAATTAAAACTGACAACAGATTTATTTTTAGATATTGTGATCGAAAAAGCGTCTAATTTTATATGGCATTTTATTTTACATTGTTTTGCTATTTTTCCTTCTTCAAATATATATGTTAATCAACGCTTAAATATATATCTAATAGCAGACCCAGCTAATCAAATACCACATCAATTATAACATATCAAAAAATATATTTATAGTGTAAGTATCCGTTCGTACTCATAAAACGAGGTTTGTAGGTATCATCTTATTTCCTAAGGAGTTAGACAGCTTTTGACAGTACTTTCATTAGCAGATAATTATAACAATTAGCAAAATAATGTAGAGCTTGAGTAATGTAGATGTTGGTCAAGATAACTTTTTAATAATAGGTAATACGTATTGAATAACTTGACATAAAAGGATAAGATGATAATATTGAATGATATTATTCAAATCTTAATTTCAAGCTTCCTATCCTACTACTAACTAGTCCTTCCTACTAGTCCTACTTATATTATAAATGCGAAAGTTTGTGAGGATGGATGTATGTGGGTTACTCTTTCACTCAAATACTACTGAACCGAATACAATAAAATTTAGCACACATATAGAGGGTAAATTGGATTAACACATAGGATAAGTTATATGATATATCCCTGAAATCCTACGGGAACGGGAAATATGCGGGTTTTTCTTTGAAAACGCGGGCAAAGCCGCAGGCGGAAAGCTAGTAAATTATAAACAAATAAACATCCGATTAAATTATTTCAATGTTAGGTCACCTAACACAATCTGCAATATGAAATAACATTTCGCAAGCGATTGAGACATTAATAAACTGATGGACAATTAAACACCATTTATATAGTGATTTGCTTCGATAAAATTAAACAAATAATAGACTCGCACATTTACGATGCCCATATACATCGAATGAATATATTATTGAGAAATCTATTGTTTTTAGAATTGCAAACGTATTTGGAAATTTGCGATTTGTTAATGACTTGATAGGTGTGTCTGTTTCTATTCTTATCTTTTGTGCATACGTATTTTTATAAAAATTATATTTAAATATTTTCATATACATAGTTTATTTGATAATCGGATAATTAATAGACAGGGGTAAAATTTAGACACGCTTATAGAAAACTAGCTTTCCGCCCGCGGCTTCGCCCGCGCCATCAAAGATATACCCGCGTAGTTCCCGTTCCCGTGGGATTTCCGGGATTGCGTCATTTTCACGGGATAAAAAGTAGCCTATGTCCTTTCTCGGATATCAAAATATCTCCATACCAAATTTCATGAAAATTGGTTCAGTAGTTTACGCGTGATTGAGTAACAGACAGACAGAGTTACTTTCGCATTTTTAATATTAGTATGGATTGTGCTTATCGGAAGTAGGTACCTAGTGAATTATCAACAGTCGAATAATTTAAAAAAAAATGTGTGCGTGTACTAGTGTACACACGTAAGAAGTGAAACTTCTTTATGACCTTATTTTTCAAAAAATAATTTACTATATGCAACTTTACAGAAATACGTCGAATCACGCGTGGTAGGGATAAGAAAAAGATGGCGCGTTACGGAAAAATGTCACGCGTAACGAAAAAATGTTACACTAAATTTTTTTCCTACCCCGATAAAGAAGTTTCACTTCAAAAATATAGATATATGAATCACGTACCTATCTAAGAACCACGAATTTATAATTACAATTTTTAAAGTCAATTACTAACACTCCACAGCATTGCGGGCGGCCAGTAATTACTCGACATAATTATAACACATAGATTATAAAACAAATATGGCCGACAACATCTGTCATAAGCTGGCTATTTACACTTGTCCAATATTAATCCATTCTCATTTAATTAAAACCAGAAGCTTACGATCGAAACAGGCTTTAATAATTGACAGTTAACAGCCGATAATATATAATTTCAATATTTTGTTTATATTAAGACCTATTTAGTTGGGTTATTTACAGCTTTGGTCTAGATTTAAGTCAGTTAATGTCAATTTATCTATTGACGAAAAGTTCATTAGCCATTTGTAAGTAAATGGGCATAAAATAATCGTTTGTGTAACGAAAAAGGTTTTACTCGATTAATTAATAATGGAGCTTGTTTGTTAACGTTATAATAATAATTTTATATCGATTTTACGTATAGGACACTGAAAAATGACAGCTAATGGATTTCAATGAAAGCAACACCTACTCGTAAGTATACTACATAATATATTAGTGGTCGAGTTTTTTATCGGTCAGTTAGATTGTGTGTTTACCTCGATTAAATTGATAAATGATTTTAGATGTCCCGTTGTATTTTTCGAGGGTTTACAACATTAGGTACTGGTATTAGAAAATTAAACTGCTGTTGAATAAGACGCTTCTAGCGTTGCATCAATGAAAAATCTTGCATAACTGATAAAAAGTATGCCTATTAAAAGCTTAGTAAGAATAAAATGGCTTACAGTAAAATATTTTACTCAAATCCTTGCTTATTATACTTTCAAATATTTGCATTTGGTGTCATTTGCCAAGCACAATAACACAATATATTTTCAAGGCAACGTATATAGCTTGCTGTCATTAAAAACTCATACAAAACATAAATACTATGTAGCTAATTACCAACACGACAGTATCACAGATACGAGCATAATCTAAGAGTTATTACACGTTTCCGACAAATTCATTAACGGACAGACAAATCGTAATGAATATATTTATTACTTGACGCGCGCATGCTAATTATTATGTGAGAGAATTGTGAACGGGGCCTTACTCGATGGAATAAGGGCGCGATCACATTGGGATATTTTATTAAAATATTTTAGATAGAGAGATACATTGGATACAGCATTGAATAAACATAATATTGTAATCAATCAACATTCAACTGGCAGAAGAATATTCATGACTAAAAATTAAACAGAAAATGCAAAGAATGTTAAGTTTGTACATCATGTAAGTATGTGTTATGTGTATGATGATAACCAAAATTGTTAACGTCACATTTTAGGTATGAATTATTTCGTTACAGTCACATATCACATCTACCATTCTGAATGTATGGTCCTACTAACCTAACCAATTTCAAAGAAAACCCGTTCTCTGCTTAGTAATAGAACAGAGAGTCATAGGAGATGCTTTTACATATTGTGACGTCATTAATGTTTTAACGCCAAAAATCGGGGAAGTCATGTTTTAGATGTGACGTCATATTCTTTCTGTCATTCACCACCTCTGCAATCCTGGTGAAATGGTTTACACTTCTAACAATCTCAACAATATCGTTATTTATATCAACTGGCTTTTAAAACCACATTTACATATTACATAAAATTTCTCGAAAAAAGCACCATTGTAATGTTTCCTTTACTATCCTACTTTAGTTTTTGCTCAAAGCAATTTGTGTTTGAACTTTATCGCCATATCGGTAGGAATTCCGTTTCGCAACCACAAGCATTATTTAATGTCGTATTGACGTAGAAGTTGATGCTTATGTCAAAACGTGTATCGGATTATCTATATCATCACGAGAAGATGCTTATCTGTCCGTAATATAGTGCCTATGTTACGAAATTAATGGATGCCCTAACGGGAAAAAAAAAGTGGAACTTTGATGAAGGAAACTCCTTATTGATGATATTTTTTACATTCGAATGTAACCTACCTTTAGGATCTACTGTTAGAAAGACAACGGTGCCTATAATTTAAGTTTGTAGCAATTTTATCATAGCATTTATTGAAAATTGTAAAATTGACTGCATTTTCTCTGTCAAATCATAATTTATCTCAACTTCACTAATCTGTATTACTAATCTTACAACCCATCTCAACTCAAGATTAAATCCCTCAAGCTGTGTCAGTACAAAGCATGCCAAAGATGTATCCTCTCTTTCCTCCACAGTCCATAAAATCCATACCATAATCTCCAAAATTTACAAATTCCACAATATCACAGATAATTATATTTATTTATTTATTTATTTACTCTTTATTGTACAAGAGTCTTATAAAATAAAAGTACAACAAAACCATTCAAAATGTACAAATGGCGGCCTTATGGCTCTAAGCCATCTCTGCCAGGCAACCTTCAGGCAAAGGACAAATCAAAACTTTAGGTAGCCAATTAGTAATTTGATTATACAACTCGTACTAACAGTAAAAGCTATTCCCTACACACGGACACACGTTGCGTACAACAAAACGCACAAAGGCGCATTACGAATGATTTTACTTTCAGCGAACAATCGGCGGAAGCGCGCCGCCCCACATGGCAATACCGTGACAGCTTTGCGAAATGAATGGATTGGGACACACGGGCAAGCTGTGTGTGCAACTTTGTATGAAAAAAAAACATTGATTAATCGTATTTTTCTATGCATTTTCTCTATAGATTCGTCATAATTATACCCATTTATTATGTTTAAAATCGAATCATTATGAAAGCTTTCTGTGGTTATTTTAAAATATTTTGTAGAGAAGTTACACATTAATATTTAATATTATATTTAGTGGTAATATACATTTTGTGCTAAAGGATCTAGATAGGTAGGTACTATAGGTATATTAAATTTTACAACTGCAAAATTCTGAGTGCCACACAAACAGAAAATAATACTATAATAAGTAACCACTTTTCCTTCTAGTTGAAATTTAAATTAAAATATACTCACGCAAATGTAATACATAAATATTTCACAACGACAATTTTGCGTGTTAACATATTTTCTACACTATTTATTATTTATAAGATGCTCATACTTTGCTCTTTTAAGCAGTAGTATCTTCACTGACAATATCATACCAGAGAAATAACTTAATTTGAGAGAAAAACCAACACTTTCGTTTTCTTCTAGAATATATCTAAATTTATATTTAGCTTTAATTTGAACCTGGTCTAGCAATATTAAATTTATTCCGAACTTTGCTGTATAAAAATATATTTTGCAAAGTTAGGACTACATTCAATATTGCTAGACAAGGTATGCTCCCGTGTGTATTCTGATTAAAGCGTAGATCCGCAGATGCCATAGGCGACGGTGTTGCAACTCGCAACATCGTCTTTTTAGTCAATCATAAACAAAACAAATAAATGAAAGAAATCTAATGAAATTTATTTAAATGAGTCTTTCTCCTGAACCGCTGAACAGATAACGATGAATTTTATGAGCTTTGTTTTCTCTGATTGTAAGAGCGAAAATGATTTAAGTCAAATATTAATTTGTATTTTTTTAGAGTTTTTTTTTATTTGTTTTACGTAGATTTGAAAGGAATACTATAGTTAAAATAATGCAGTAATTATACTACTTTATCTATACAAATCTATTGGGTCTTATTCAGACATAATCTTGATAAAAACAAACATTAGAATTAATTAAGTCAATTGTTCACAATACAAATGGAGAAATAATCGTAGATACTTACATAATACGCGCGATAGAGTTTGCGTGTAAAGGCCGCTAATAAGACACTTTCCAAGGCCCTTTAATAAAATAAACTTTTGTACAAAGGGCATGATAAATAAATCTATTAGACTGTAAAAATTTCATTATATATCAATAATGTAGAGTACATTTTCTCTCCTTAATATAATCGATCGCGAAGTATATATTCTCGTTAAATAAATACATACCTACTTATCAAATATAACTTATCAAATATAACTTATCAAATATAATATAACTGAACATAAAAGACATCTTACCCCATACCCTAAACAGACAAACATAACAACAGTAAGTAATTTCTCAATTTTATAAATCTGTCACAAAATGACTGTCCGCTAAATTCATTAAAATAGCTGAGTCGTGACTGAATTCTAGAAATAGTCATACAATCTTAGATTATTCTAAGGAGATATTATCAAGGAAACAGCTATTATATTACGGAGCAAACCCGCAGTATTTTACATGAGTATATTATAAACAAGTCGTTAGGAAATAGTATATTATCATCACATCCAATGTATGGTTTACAATATATCTATACTAATATTATAAAGAGGAAAGGTTTGTATGTATGTATGGTTTTCACGCATAAACTACTGGACCGATTTTGATGAAATTTGGCACAGATAATCTTTAGACCCTGAGAAAGAACATAGGCATACCTTTTATTGCGAAATATGTACCACGGGCGAAGCCGGGGCGGACCGCTAGTTTTATATAAATACATTCGAATGCAGTAAGCAGTTCACATGTCAAGTCGATTTTCCTTATTAATAAATTTGTAATAGGCACAGTACTTTTCTTATTTCTTTCTTTCAATCCACAGAGACATTTTTATGTTAATATTCATAGTAAATAATAAATAACTATGCAGAGATATGAGTATATTAGTTCAAGCAATACTGCCTAGTTGTTTTCTATAGTTTTGAACATGGTGTCTTAGATTTTTTTATAACGGATATAAATAATTTATTCGACTTGTTTTGGCAAAAATGTAGTAACTAACACCGTGTACAAATATTGAAACATTAATTTATATGATCTGTCTTAAACTTCTTTATATGATAGCGCTTTTTGCTTCACCATACTTCCAAATATATGATTACAGAAATAGCATTCACCATTTAAGTAATAGCTGTTAATTCAATTAATTATTTATTTTAATTTCTTTAAATGTATCATGTCTATGTTATATTGAATCGTTTAAATTGTATGAAGCAAAGAATAACTAATTTTATTTTATACATCAACAAGTAGGTGATCAGCCTTCTGTGTTCTGCCAGACCGAGACTTTTTTTTCTTTGTCTCCACCGGGAATCGAACCCAGGACCCCTCGGTTCTACGCTCACGCGTCAACCACTGTACTAAGGAGGCGGTCAATTTTATGAATTATAATTATTACAGAAAATTAACTACTGTATAGTATACAACTTCGCTACCCCCCTCTAGGTCTGTGTGACTGTATGCTTAGATCTTTAAAATTACGCAACAGATCTTGATAGGGTTTTTTTTAGATACAGTGATTCAAGAGGGAGGTTTTAGTATACAATTTATTTTATTTAAAACAAAGCAGGCCGCGGGCAGAAATTTGTACAGAAAGGACTAGTATCATAAAGGTATTATTACATATATAAGTATGTACCTCTATTATTATACATATTATAAAACATGAATACTTAAATTTCTTTATTAATTAAATACCATGTTAACAGTCATAATATTGTATCTTTTAGTAACGGTATATAACATGTTAACAGCAAGTTTTACGATTCAAAAGTGCAAATGTACAATATTTTCTTCGCATAAAATATTTTAATAGAAAATACCTTACGGTATGTGACAATGTGATTCGCAAATAGTATCTATCTAATTTTGTAAGTATGTATGTATATGATTTTTTTAATTTAAGGTATTATATAAAATTTGCCTTTTGTTATTTCTAGGATTTAATCAATAATACTTCTATATCAAATAAAATATTTTAACACAAAATTGACTCACCACTTTTATTTTCGAAGAAACCGATTTAGAAGCAATTCATTCACTCCTTTAAAATCTGTAAAAAAGTATTTAATTCTTAAAGATTTTATTTATAGAACACTACGAAGTAGTTACGAGGGAATAACATTGTGATCACATAAGCGGAACCCATTTTGGTTATATTGAACCCAAAAAAATACAAGGTAAATTGAAATAATTTTTAATTTACCTCGTTATTGCTCATTATAGTACATACCTTTATGTTAAATGATATGAGTACTATATAAGTAAATGGTATTCATCTTTTCCGGTATGTAACTATGCCGGTGAGCTATCGTTGACTATTTTGTTTAAATTATAATTAAAACTTTTACACTTAAAAATCTTAAAATACTTCCTGATTCGTGACGGTTTGTTGCTTTTTCATCGGCTATATTATTTGTATTTATCTATATCTATACATATACATATTATAATAAATCTGTAGAAGGGTCAATTCTGTACATTGAAAATATTGAAAAAATAAATAGCAGGGGGTGTTACTGGATCGATACCAAACCCAAATATGTGATTAAAAAAATTTTTGTCTGTCTGTCTGTCTGTCTGTATGTGAAGACATCACGTGAAAACTAACGGTTCGATTTCGATGAAACTTGGTATAATTATACCTTATTATCCTGGGCGTAAAATAGGATACTTTTTAATTTTTATCCTGAAAAAATACGTAGAAAAACAACAATCTTAATTTTTCAGTTTTATCCATAGACGTTGTTCTGTATAGAACCGCGAACACACGTTGGGTATTATTATAGGCCTAGCCGTATTTGGGTCCAATAGATATTTATAAGATGTTATTGTCAGAGTTACTCAAAATGGAGAAATAAACCATCCACGCGAAGACCGACATCCGCGCGGACGGAGTCGCGGGCGGAAGCTAGTATCTTAATATATTACAACTATTCTTTTTTCGCAAAAACTTACCTACTCTACTATTCTCATGTATCTACCCAATTTTTTTAAATTTCATTATATCCAGAATATGCATATTCTTTAATTAATTATAGATAACATTTTTCAGTGACTTTCATAATATTAACGTCTTTCATGGAAAAACAGCTGAACGAATCTGTGTGTGAAATTTGGTACAGAGATAGATTACCTATAGTCTAAATTGAGAGAGAGGTCTATGTGCTCTATTAAGATGCCATGCGATTAAAGCCGCAGGTTCAACTAGTCAATAATAAGTCTAGGTAAAGTTCATTAGCATTACAGTGCATTTACATCAAACGAGCGAATGCTCATTCTAACCCATTCAAATTATTTTAGTATAAACAGGCGTAGAGCATTCTTTCGTTGTTCTTACGAAAAGATTCTATGCAATGTTCTAATACTGAACAACACTGAATACGAGTTTTCGTTTACACTAATCATCACGTAAGAATGCTCTAGCTCTAGCTCTAAGCGTTCTAACAGACGAACGGCAAGTTGTGAACTGCAGAGGCTACTTCAGCCGTCGCCACCTGTCGACGACAGTCGTCGACGCGTCGGCGGCAGCAGTCAAAACGTCGACGGCTTGCCGTTCTGTTAGAACTCTAAGTTCGTTCGGTCTAAATGCACCGTTAGAAATAGATAAATCGCAGAAAAGATTTCTGTCAACAAGAAAATTGGCAAGTTGAACTTTGAATACGATGCCTTATTCATGAGCTAATAGCCCGTAATTGTTTCAGTTACATTGTTTACTTAAAGGTTAGGATCGATAGCTAAATATCGTGAGAATATGGACAACGAAGTTACTACAATTATTTGTGTTTTGTCAAGTAGTATTGGTTTCAACAAGTCTTTGTAATCATAGTCTTGTTGTTATTGTTATGATTGCAGTTCTATTAATTGACTTCGTGTAAGATAACTCCTACTACTTCTCTCGAATAATCGTGCATTTAGGCGAATAAGGTGTGAACAAACCTTTAATTTTATAAATTATTAATTAATTATAATATGAAGGTAATTGATAAGGTACTTACTGAAGTTAGGATAAATGCGTGAACATACAGTACTAGCATTTAAAATGTTACAAAAAAAATATTGCATGCCACAGATCACAGTGGATTTTTATCTCTTTTGCTATCATAATATGAGTTTCACGTAAATAATTTTATAAATATTTTGTTTTGTATATATTATAATACTATTAGTGTATTATGTGGCTATATTTTTACAGTACAATATCACATACCTTTCATGGAAAAATGGTAACTTCTTTCTTGATATCGGTTAATAAAATCTTAAAATTACTAATGTGAAATTGGCACATTAACGGAAAATCATTAAAATTTTATTAACAGATAACGCTCCCATATTTTAATACTATCGAATGAGTATCGATCGTAACTTTGTAATTTATTTCCAAAAATGCCTTCAAACCTGCCTTTTTCGGATTTAACGTGCAAGTTATTTTAACGTTAATTGTCTTTATTTCTCTGAATTTTATATAAAAGACATTAAAATTCTTTCGACTTTTGTACTTATATTTAAAACTAGCGGTCCGCCCCGGCTTCGCCCGTGGTACATGGTTACGTTTTCTCTACAATAAGAACCATCCTCGTACTTCCAGGAATATAATAAAAAAAGAATTATCGAAATCAGTTCAGCCGTTCTCGAGTTATGCGCTTACCAACACATTTTGCGATTCATTTTTATATATAAGAAGATAACGATTTTTACAACGGTGGTCATACCATCTAGCTTCTTAATAACAACCGAAATTACTGGCTAAACCTTACAATGAACTTATTAAAAAAAATGAAACAGACATGTCGATCAATCGATATTTTCATTCTTCATTTTGTAAAAAAATTGGTTGTCTGTAAAGTCGGTACTGACGATAGTTGAACGTGACAACGTCCGATTGTGCTTCTTTGTCGCTCGTTCCGCGCTCTCGCTTCCACTTCAAACCTTACATGGACATGGACATGGAACGCCTCAGAGCGAGGTAACGCCGCATGAGTCATGTTTTTTCGTACGTGCAACCAGCTCTATCGAATTATAAGACGTTGTCACGTCAAAAAATGTATTACATACATTTAAAGTTAATGGAAAAAAAGTTCATAGTCAAATGAACGAATTCACGGTCATCAAGCTAGTTTCTCTACAAATTTACTGAAGTGATAGTAAACTGATTAGATTTACACTACCAACGTTTATATATCTATTGTATAAGTACTTAAATAATTAAAATCGATCGATTATTCACCCTATTGGGTACATACTACACACAATACAATACGCACCATCACTTTCATTATTAACTAGCGGTCCGCCCCGGCTTCGCCCGTGGTACATAATATTTACGTTTTCTCTACATAAGAACCATCCTCGTACTTCAAGGAATATAATAAAAAAAGAATTATCGAAATCGATTCAGCCGTTCTTGAGTTATGCGCTTACCAACACATTTTGCGATTCATTTTTATATATAAGAAGATTATTATGCATATTGTTCACGTTTTCTAAGTGATTACACGAATGAGTTTGAATAATAATAATTCAGAAGCCTTTAATTATATTTTAAGTTTCTGCATTTAATTTATAATGTGTTGCAAGTTAGTAGTAACCAGGTAATGTTATTTTTTTTGGCTAGAAAAATATTTTATGAATAATCTTAATTAATTCTTGTTTCAATTTCAGTATCACAAAAGAATAAAAAGGGAAGTTTTTGCGCCAGAGAAAGCAAAATATATACCTATCTGTGTAAAAAGGCCTTACAATTCTAGTTTTAAGCCACATAATTAAACTGTTTAAAGTTTTAGCATACGAAAGACTGCTTTTCCGATTTATTAACCTCTACTAGTTACAAAAGTAATTCTTATACACAATGTACACTTTTCCTTAAGATTCCCAAACATATACTTATATATAAAGTACAGTAGTAGATAAATAAACATGATAGTTTGTCGCATTCATTAGTAAGATGCGTTAGCAGTTACCCGTGAATGGAGTAAATAGCGTGGGAGACATTGCCATGTTCTAAACGTTACAGGAAAAACGCCTTTAAAACATACACGTTTAAGGACATATTTCATTAACACTATATTGATAAAAAATGCAAATTGTACACCCAAATATTATTTTTAGACCTTCGTATTGTGGCGTTATGGAATTGCGTACGATTCGAGATATTTTTATGTTAACGAAATAAGTCTATAGAGATGTTTTTCTCAAGACTTCTGAATAAACTCAAAAGGTAAAGTTAAATATGAAATTGAATGCAATAGGTATGTACTTATGTACATAAATAAATTAGTGCTTTTAACATGATATTTACAAATAAGTTATCTGAGCATTGGCTTGTTAGTTATAAAAAAATGTAGTTAGTACTATTACAGGCTACAATTTATATGCGTTCTTTGTCTAAGAAAACGACATAGTACCTTATATATATACAAGATTTTTCAATTCAAACCCACAAATAATTAGTCGAGTAAAAACCACCAACACTTTCTCTAACCTTCTTGTACAACAAAGCCCAATATTGATCGTAAAAACAATACCCTTTTTGTTGCAGTTGGACAAAAACTAGCTCTCGCCGCCATTCAAACGTCGATGCGTAAGAAAGTGAAAACTATGTGAACAATTCGACGCATACAATTTTATAGATTACCGTAACATTGTATGATGTATTCTTCTTTATTATGTTTCCTAGGAATTTTACTACTACCGTCTTAAAATTAGATAAAATAGCTTTAGCTAGCTAGCTGCTAGCACTTTAATGTTATGTTCTACCCTAGGAGTTTTGTACCGCCAAAAAATTGTATATACATACTTAATGTCTGCTATCTGCATTCAGTAAATTAACGCGAAGAAAATTCACAGCTCTCTAAATTTTCATAGTGAAACTCATTTATTTCATTAAACAATTGAAATACATTAATGAAGATGCCCTATTAAAGAATTTAATAACTTCAGATAGAATAGTGGAGACTACAAATCCAAATTTTTGACAATAGATGGCGCTAAATTAAATACTACATACTTTACATACACATACCTACTCCTACATAAACGTTTATTACTCATTATATTAACAATTAAAGTAGCATAATTACAAAAATTCGGCCTTGCTAACACAATCGCTTTACAATCTGATGGACAGACAGACGGATGGGAATAAGGCCCATTTGTCATAGACAATGGACAATGCTGCATGCATATTCAATAGACAACGGAGCCACGGTGGAATGGCTGCGTAACGTGGGTTGTTAGATGAAAAAAACATTTTCTATTTTGTCTATTGCTAGTAAACAATAATATAATTAATTAGCAAACAGAGCGATAACTTGGTGTATGTTTTTTTTCTCTCTCTGCCTTGAATTAGCTATTCTATTATGTATTATATTACATGTAACTCGGTGTGATCTGCTTATCCAATATGAACGCCAAGAAACTTAAAATATACCTACCTAGATTTTAATATAACTAAAAGAATATATACCGTTGTAATTGAAACCAATGCCTTTGGCGTAAATAATTCTCCTAATTATTTACTGTCTAGAATTAAACTATTCGAATATCGTTTAAGTGCTCATTATTTTTTAATTTCCCTTTTAATTCAGCATTAGGTATGCCAAATAAAAGGGGTAACTGACAATGACTATTTAAAAGATAAAGTCTAGAAATAACACTTGGCAACAAATTCGATTCAAAATTTCTTACTGTGACACCAATTTTTCTTACGCTTCATAAGCAAAACCGATTCGTACTCAAAAAATAAATCGATTAGTTTTTGTTCGTTCCTTTGTTGCCTACTTATAAGGGAAAGTTCCGTTAGTTTTCTTTTTAACCTTTGATGAACATAAAAAAGTTTTTTAGTAGTAAGTAGGTATATAATATTATATTAATGCAGGTTAAAAATATACTTATTGTAATTTACGATGGATAGATAGAAAATAATTATTTACATTTTCATAACGAAGTAGGGCGCCAAAACAAAACTCGCTCGTTGAAAAAACATTTTAAAATTGTTTTTATAAAGCAATATCATTTTTTTATTTCGATCATATTTGCTTTTTCATTAAGTACCTATTTCATCTTAACATTATTGTCACATAATTTGCACGACGACCACCTTTGAGAACATAAGCCCCAAAAATGCGCGCCAAAAATTTGAATTCCGATCACGTCCACAGATAAAAAAGTGCCATCGCATTTTAACGGACATTGCTACACGTTTTTTTAGTATTTGTTAAATACTTGTACTTCTGTTCTGTAAAGGTTTTTATTTAAAACGTTTGAGTGGTTTAGGCATGAAGAAAAGACAGACAGAGTGATGATACCCTCCTAAGGACCAAGCTAAAAAAATCCTATTCTGCATTACCACCCATTGTTCTCACCTGAGTACATAAAAATACAACAGACCTGCCACCCAATGGTATTCTTTTGTTTTTT
This sequence comes from Colias eurytheme, assembly GCA_907164685.1. Classification (NCBI taxonomy): domain Eukaryota; kingdom Metazoa; phylum Arthropoda; class Insecta; order Lepidoptera; family Pieridae; genus Colias; species Colias eurytheme. Next base: position 65,881 of record CAJQZN010041779.1, on the reverse strand, counting down.
TTACTGTTAGAGTTAAAATTTACTTGTGGGATTTTTTATCTGTGTAAAATATAGCTTATAGAATACATTTCTGAAAAAAAAAAACTCGATTTATTTTGTTCCCATGTGATCACATCAGACCTAAGTGAATCCAAAAATTTTTTTATTAAAATTAGGTTTTACTTGTAGATTTTTTTATTTACTTATGTTTTAACATATGAGATCATACAATAACCTCTAAAAAGTATACAAAAGAATTAAAAACAGTTTTTCTTAAATTCTAAATGTGTAAGTTTACTACATATTAGGTAATAAAATATCTAAACTATCTGAACATATGTTAAAAAAAGAAATAAAAACATTGGAAGTACAATATTAGGAACTTGAAATATCAATGAGCTAACTAAAAATCGATTTGGAAACAAATGGTGGGTCTCCTAAGTCTTCATCACTAGGAATAAAATCTCCGTCAGTCGGCTAGGAAATCGATGATATTATTATCGTCACGAATAACTGAAAAAATAAGGAAGATAACTGTTTATTTTGATTGCAATAGTAATTCCTGTTGACAGTTTAAATAAATTATAATCATAAAACAGGACAATTATACTCAAAATTACTGTAAAACAACAAAATAAATTATTAACTAATTAAATTTTTTATAGTCATTGACTACCAATGTCTTCAACTGAGTACAAAAAAAATGAAAATAATGTTGTAAGTAACGACCAATGTTCTCACATGATCACATAAAAGTTATCCGTGAATTTAAAAAATACACTATGAATTGTTTCGTTAAATTTAATTAAAATACGTTCCTGTACTGTTTTTACTATTTATTTTTCAATACCAAATGAAAATCAAGTGAGAGATTAATATGATAATTAACGATTTAACTTACCTCTGTTACGTTGACCAGCCATTTTAAAAACTTTAACTAAAGTATTTTAAAATTCTGTGATTGGATAACCCATTTACCTACCAAACCTAATAGTTCAATTCAGCCAATCGCGTTACACAGTGATCATAGGCAGAAAAGCGCGGTATTTTTTAAGATATTTCGAATTTTCGATTTTGTCATCGGATGAGGACGGTGGTTGGTAATTTAGTTAAAACTTTTTGGTGCTTTGGGTTGTAATGGTGATGGTGTTTATGTACTTATATGAGGCCATTGGTCCTTAGGAGGATACTTTCGCATTTATGATATTAGGTAGTTGGGATTATAAATTTCTTAAATGTTGTCATAATGCATATTTGAAAATAAAAAAAAGAATTTAATTTTTTTGATGTTTAATTTTCGAACATAATAATATTCTTGAAGCGGAATTTTAACCGATTTTTCAAAAGACAATATTAGATAAATTGAGCTAAAATAATGCGACAAAATTGACCTTGTAAACTTGTAGTAAGCTGTGTTCAACTCAGTGTTTATGGACTACAATATAAACAAACACAAAACACGTTATTTAATTATTGCAAAAAATAGTTGGTAATTTTTGATACGCTCCATACTAGGTACGATAAAAATACTAAACATACCGTATGATACCGAAGATAGATTTAATTAGATTTTTTTTCAAAGTACACAGAAATAAGATAAAAGTGTAATAAAAAATAAACCAGTTGCATTGATATATTTGTGACGTACATTTCAAGACGTCAGAAAAAAAGGTACCTACTTAAATGAAAATTTTCATTTAATTATAGGTAATCTTTATTAATTATTAGTAATAGAACTTTCCTAAACAATTTTGGTTATGATTAAAAATAAATTAACTTATATTAATACATATTTATAATAATATAAATCTAATATATTTTGGGTGTTTAATTTGTTACATACTACGTTCTAAATAAGAACAACAGTTCATTGCCTGATCGTTTTTAATGACTTCCCTTAAAACATGTTCGAATTTGATTGCAGTGCTTAAAATGTTCGCGTATAGATTATTTAATGGGCGAAATTGAAGATTTATGTTACTCTTCTTATATTTATTTTGAGGGTTATTTCAGTGAAAACATTAAACTAAAACAAAAGCATTAAACATTCGCCGTTTCATACAAAAGAAACCAATTAACAATTACTTAACGTTACACCAACCCCACACAACCAGAGAACTTATAAACCAAGAACATCACACATATTTTAATACCCACACGTACAAAAAATCAGAACCAATGATCAATTACACATTACGCTGAAACCACTTAAGCATACGATCACTTCCAATTAACGACGATTACCGTAATCCCTAGTTCTCATGACCGTGGTCAGGGGAAACCGGGCTACTCCGGTACATACATATCTATACTTATAGCTGAAGAGTTTGTTTGAACGCGCTAATCTCAGGAACTACTGGTCCGATTTGAAAAATTATTTCGGTGTTAGATAGCCCATTCATCGAGGAAGGCTATTGGCATATATTATCTCGCTAAGACTAGAAGGAGCGGAGCACTACGGGTAAAACCGCGGAGCACAGCTATGTAAAAATAAGTCTTGCCCATATACTGCTGACCAGTTTTTTTTTCCTTTTTTCTACGTCTAGTCATTGAAATCGACTGTTTTTGTGATGTCTATTTTGAAAAATTGTTTATATTTGTAAAACGTGTTTGTTTCGACGTGGCTATCGTCTCCAATTACAACTTGTTTGTAACGTTTTTATTAAATTAACTGTTTTAATGAGTGAAGATTAATTGTTTTTGTAATACGTATAGGTATGTAGATGCTACGCGTGGTAATGTATTTTCTGAAACTGGTCGAATTATCGTATGTTATGTTATGGTTTATTGAAAGAACAATAATTACCGTAGTAATTTTTTTTCTCATAAATTATGAACGTTGTATCTATATATTACAGATTAATTTACTTTATTTATAAATACCATATACCTAGAAAAGAATTAAGATATACAGCGTGTCTCGTGAATTTAGGTATCTTTTATTTCATCATTTACTTATATAATTATCAATTTTAATCAAGCCAAGGTGCCTACATTTAGTCCTACTGTATCAGTTAGCACTTTAACACATACGGAGTTCAGAAGCAACTACACTATCACCCATCTATTGATCGCGCTTATGGCTGCTCGTAAAACACAGATTACCGAAGATAATTACTACGTTAGTAAAACCACAAAACATTAAGGGCCGATTTTTCAATGCTTGGATAAAACTTATCCGTCCAATAAAGTATTACACGATAATATTTAAATGTCACGTAAACTGTCAAATACGGGCAATTAGAATACGTTTTTAAAATGGTAGTTTTATACATTATTCGACGAATAAGTTTTATCCAAGCATTGAATAATCGGCCCTAACTGACAATAATCAATATAAAATTCTTACAGCCGTACAAATAAACGAGTTATAACATTTTATGCAAAGAATAAACTAAGAATAAGGAAAAATCATACAAATAAACACGAAATAAATGTAACCTTGTATAACTTCGTAATAAGTATTCATACTAATGCTATTCCGTCCTTATTACGGCTACCAACCTAGTATAAGTCTGACATAACCGAGTTATAACATATCTTTTAGTACATTGTGCTGTGTTTTACAAGTTTTAGATCAATTTTCAATCTAAATTTGAGATAATAGCAATGAGAGTAATACGAGAAGTAGAAAAAGTTGAGCAAATTAATAATTTCATTACGTACCTATTGAAATGGAAAATTTTGTATGAAATGTCAAAATATACGAAATTATGAAAAACCCTTTTGATATTTATAATGATTTATTTATTTACAACATGCGCCAAACCATACATACATAAAACTTATTTCTAAACTTATCACAATAATATACACTTTCGTTGAAAATATGAATCTTCTAAGCCTGGAGTTGTATGTTTTGAGTACCAGTTATTTGGCAACTCTCTATCTCAAGGTGGGTTTATCTTCTGTTCTCCGGATATTAGATAGGGTTCTCTTTCATTTGCTTGCATATTTAATGATATATTTAAATTATTTCAAATAAATATTTAAAAAATAAATAAACAGAACATCGTATGATGAAATTCACAACAAATTCGACGAAGTCAAACGAGCGTCAGCAAAATGACAGCACCAAGGCTTAACCGTAGACAATTTCAATGTTTTTCATAATTTTGTGAATGAATTGCGACGTTGCGCTTCGCGCCTATTGCATAGCGTGACCATAGTTACATCGACGTTATTCCAAATTTATTTGTAAGAAATTATGACATCCTTATTCTTTATTTATTCTTATCATATCTATGCATTGCATAAGGTTTGAATAAGCAAGTTTTTATTTGTACGGCTGTTAGTATTTGAGTTGGAAGCTCCATAAAAATTACCAAGATTACAGAATGATTTTGGTTGGTTCATAATCCATTCCAGATGAAATTTTCCCATATGCCATTTTGAAATCTGAAGTCGCCTTACCTGAAAAGATAGAAGTAACAATTAATATATTTTTTATTCAAGTTCGTAACAGTCTAATTAAATTAACAATACGGATCACCATACAAACAATGTTACAAGTTACAAGGCGAAAAAATTTCGAAAATAACATGTAAATATATAATATACTAGCTTTCTACCCGCGGCATCGCCCGCGCAGTCAAAGAAAAACCCGCATAGTTCACGTTCCCGTTGGATTTCCGGGATAAAACCTATCCTATGTCCTTTATCAAAATATCTCTATACCAAATTTCATGCAAATTGGTTCAGTAGTTAAGGCGTGATTGAGTAACAGACAGACAGACAAAGTTACTTTCGCATTTATAATATTAGTATGGATGAAAGAGTGATATTTCATCATAATATTTCTGCCCAAAGCCCATATTACAAGAAAGCACATCTGGATATAACTCAATATTAAACTTTTAACCAAATGAATATTGAAACAAAAAGTTGTGTATCCATACTGTAGGTAAATAGGGGATTTTGCATGCTCATTTTACCGATTTCTCGCAAACTGCTACTCGGTTCCCACGAAATTGAATAAGTTTAATGAACAAGATTTTATTTTATCGTAATCGACAATCAAATCAATATTTGTTTTATATTTCTATAGTGATTCGCCCCGGTTTCTCACGGTAAATACGAAAGCTTTCTTGAAGCTTGTGTAAGTTGTGACATAGGAAAATCATGATATTTTTTATTCTAAGAATAATTTTGAATTAATCCCATAATATCATTATTTACTTAAAACGTTTATATGGATATTTACTCTATAAAAAAAAGTGTTCTCTTGATGTTAATATGCTTCGCACAAAAAATTATATAATTACTTCAGGTTAAAATATAACACAATGCATATAATACGAATATAATTCAAACTTAAGTACCCTTAAATAACTAATTATAACAGAATTAACTTTACTAGAATTTCCACCATAAGTAGGATGAAGTGAAAACTATGTTATCGTAGGTGTTAATACTTTAATTTTAAAAATAAACAGACCATTTAAATACGAAGGCATAAAAAATATAATAAAACAAAACCATATCCACCTAATTCGCTATATAAATGTAATTCTTAGAAGTCAAGGGTCCAAAAGTGTGTAAAGTACTTAATACACTATTCATGAGTCGTTAGCACTGGGGTGAATGACCCCAGACTTATGATTCTCTATGAAGTTTGGGTTAAGCTTAGTGCACACGATGTATGAATTAAAATGCATGGAAATGTACATACAAAACTTTGCTAAAAATATTCATAGGTATTAGGTAGGTATTATAAAAACAATCTTCTGTATACATTTTTAATCGTGTTATAGATACATAAAATATAAATCAACGATTAGTTTTAAAGCTCGACTGAAATAAATGTATCATGCTGACTAATTTTTAATTATTGCTGATAATCGTAAGATCTATGAAATTACTCATAAATAGGTAGTCATTATTTAGTGACCACTTTGCTGTTATAATATTTATTTAAGTAGCAGACAGCTATAAAAAACAAACTTCTTCAACAATCACATCATCTGTTAAAAGATAGAAATTCCAATTTCAAAAGTACAAAATAGTGACGTCACTGTATTCATTCAGTGAGTACAGAGCCTTAAAGTAATTACAAAGGATTATGATACATAAGCCTATTAAGATAAGGTATAATTCAGCATGTAGGCTTCACAGATTACATCTTCGTAAGCTACTGGCCGCGTCAATGTCAATGAGATAATCTGCTCTATGAAAAATTAAGATGAATCATTTTTATAGTAGCTTTGCTCCCGTGATTTCTCTCATTTTGAATTCATGTTATCTATAATACTTTACAAATTTAATGTTTTATTTTAGTTCTTCTTGTATTATTAACGATATAAAAACTATTGTTTTTCTCTGAATGGATTGGTGTAAAAATAAACATAAATAAAAGTGAGTATAACAGCTTTAAGCGTTATAACTTAGAGCAGGCTACAGTTACTTGCTCATTATAATTTTACTATGGGAAATGTAACTAATAAAAATTATGTTTTTATTATCTCTTTTGTCTAATAAAGATTTTTATATACGACTTATTCTTATCACAATAAAAAATGCTTGCAATCCCTTACAC
>CAJQZN010041779.1:0-53473 GCA_907164685.1 Colias eurytheme | reverse complement strand
AAAAAATTATGAGGCGTGCACTTTTGGATTTTCCAAATTATTTTTACCATTAATTCATTAGAAACATTACTTTTTTTACCCTATATGTATGCAGAAGCTTAAGCAAAATCGTTTAAATACTTTACTAAAATATATATATATATTTATTTCGACCTTATATCACAGTTTAGCTCAACCCCAGTTCCATGATGTCTTATAGCAGTTTAAATTCCATTGTGGAAAAACTCACGTTAACGCATGTCATGCATAACCGTCTAGGCCCTAGACTCTAGTGCTTACCACAAAACAATTTAAACACAGTCTAACTTTAAACCAGGGATCTGTCTCTTTAATAGTTGTCTATGTGAAATACGACAAAACGATTAAAGAGAACCCGCGCTTAAAGTTAATCCCTGTCTAAAGTTTTTTGTGGTAAGACAGTAGGGATTTAAACATTGGTAACCCCTCAGTTTTCTGTCAAACGACCATCGCACAGCGGCGTTTACCAAAAAACATGGTCCGTTGGCAACTCAAGTCTTTTAAAATCAATGGGTCACGCCGGCTGTAACAGCGTAATTGTAGATAACGTTTAAAGATTCGTCTCAAATAACATCGTTAATTTAACGGGTACCGAACGTTCCACCATTCGTTATAGAACTATAAATTATAGTATAAGTGTTTGATTGGAACACGCAATGCGTGCAAGGAATCTTCGGACAATGGTCTGTTACGAAATTTACTGATAAGGTGGTAAGATTGACGCATAAAAAAACATATCTAGATAAAATAGAGAGGATAATAGTCTGGTTTCCTCTCTTTCCTAAAATTGTTTGTTATACCTAATTGGTATAACAAACAATTTTTTTTACTAAATATTAGTTTACTAACTGACCCATCAAAAGTTCTTCTATCACGATCCATTATCACCTAGCCGTATGGAATATAAGCTATACCTGTCATTGTATTAAACTGCGATTAGTTATTTGATGAAACTCTCTAAAGGAACTATTTCGCCCTACAAAAGAAGAAAGATATAAATTTCAGTTTGCCCAATCGCAATCAAACTATTATACAACAAATTCTCTACGTAGTACGTACTACCCCGAGATTCGCCAAAAGACACTTTCATTTGTATTCAGTCCCTTATATCCAATAAACCAGTATTTTCCCATGCTTCCTTGATTACCATAAGTCAGCCCATTTCTACTAAATAACGGTAACTAATAAGTGTAATTGAACTTAATTTATTTCACGATAAAGCGCGTCAACTATTGCATCCACATTATTTGCGATAATGCGATAATTTTTTGCGATAATTACATGCGATAATGTACATTATCGATATTGTACATTATCGCAGTACTGTGTAATTATTTAAATTGTACACAGGATTTCCCTTTTAATGCGATAGATTGGTTTAAGATTGATAAAGGGTTAAATCCCTTGTACCTTTTTGGTTATAGACACTACATAAGGCGTGGGTAAGGTTAGTGTAAGCTTAATGAGAATCGATAGTTCGATAAACTTTGTAAGAATGAAAAAAATCACGTACTTATTAGTTACGACAAACAAACTTCTCTAAAAGTATATAGGTAATTTCAATTTTTAATATCAGTAGAATTATAATTTCAAAAATACCAAGGTAAATTAAAGTTACTATTATTAAATTATATTGAAATACCACAGACTACTCTAAACACATATTTAAAGCTTTCATATCTACAAGTGAAAAGATTCCAACCAAAACCAGTGATACTTATAACGACTATGTCGTTGAACTCTACAGTTTTATTCATGTAACAAACAGTATGTACAATTGTTCATATTCACCTTTGTTTCCGTAACATTGACCTCTCGTATTCGCGTGCAAAATATTTTAAATATTTTTATAATTTCACGCAAACCTTACAAAGAGCTTTATCTGATTCTCAACGTCAAAGTAATCTCTTTCGTTGTTAAAAACCTAACCAATTCATGTCCGAACTGTTGATGATCATCGATTTTAATTATTTGTTGTCAGAATCAGTTAAACAGTGAAACAGTTAACAGAAATACATAACCCCAGAAATTTCAACTGTCAAACTATCACACCTATCACGGTTACAGTGACAATCTTGTGAGTTGTGACAGTAGATACAAGCGTGACAAACGGAGGCGTGTGTATGACGTATGTGTCATGTGTAGTAGTGGAACCGAATGCGCGGTTGGTGTGGTTGTATGTAGCTATAATATGGTAATAGGGTCTCGTTTTGCCCATGGGGTACGGAACCCTAAAATTTATCCCTACAAAACCGTTAACATATGCTATGCAAACCGTTTTTAACTGCCTCTTTTGGTCAGGTGCGGAATACAGATCGTTGGTGTTTTTATAAACGGTAGAAAAAATGCATAAGGGAAGCATTAGAGATGCTTTCATAAAACAAACCAGGATAAGAGTCAGGATAAAAACTAGGATGCGATACGAATTCCTCGTTATTATCTCATGTAAATTTAATAAAAATATAACTTACCTTTAAGACAAGAAAAGCTTGATTTAAAATGAAGTGAGGGCATAAATAAAGTTTATATTATTTTACAGACCTAAAACAGTCTTTATATGTCGAACGTCGTAAGAGGTCCTATTGGAAATCATACTTTTTATTTGATTGGAATGTAAACCGATCACCTTTCTAAGGTTTCAGTAAAATCTATAACTGTAAATATACTACTAAATACCCACTTTTAATCCTTACCGTTCTAACGTTGTATTTATTATATCATAATTTTCGCAAAGCAAACAAGAAATATTATAAATTTTCATTTTATCTCAGCAATATGTTGAAAGCTAATCCAAAATTCATAAGATTATCCTAAGCGGAGACCACACATATGCAATTTATTAAACAATTTATTACAATTGCTTCTTGAATAAATTGAATAAAATCACACATGTTTATTCATATTGAATACGTAATTTTTTCCATAATTTAACCAACAGATAATTATATTTACTTTGTATCATTTTTATCCTTATCCTTAATCTAAGGGTTTCAAAACTTTTACTGAAATAAATGATAAAAATAACAATGATATATATGTATTCAGATATGACGTTTAATTCTTCATTTGGCTAACTTATATAGTACTAGCGGTCCGCCCCGGCTTCACCCGTGGTACATATTTCGCAATAAAAGGTAGCCTATGTTCTTTCTCAGGGTCTAAAAATTGTCTGCGGGAAAGCGTAACAGACAGACAAACAGAGTTACTTTCGCATTTATAATATTAGTAGGGATTGTATTACATATCTGTGCTTATATTATAGAAATTGATTCAAAAACGCAAGTTAATTAACTCATTAAAAAAGCATATTTATAATAAATGTATCTATACAAATTAACATACATTTCCCTAATAAACTTATCGTTCGGCATTTTTGATATCAACATGTAAGTAATATTAAAATTACCGCCAATACTGCATAATCAAGATGTGGCAACATAGTAGTCTACCGTTATATATGTACCTCTAAGCCCTGTACCTATAGTTGAGAATATTATCTATCTATCCTAATATTATAAAGCTGAAGAGTTTGTTTGTTTGAACGCGCTAATCTCAGGAACTACTGGTCCGATTTGAAAAACTCTTTCGGTGTTAGGTCCCATTTATCGAGAAAAGCTATATATCATCACGCTTAGACCAACAGGAGCGGAGCAATGCGGGTGAAACCGCGGGGCACAACTATATTAAAATTACCGCAAATACTGCATAATCAAGATGTGGCAACATAGTAACCGTTATATAGTTGAGAATATTATAAAATACATATATTATACGGTATATTACAGAAATACAAAACTATCATATTATATGGTAAAATAGAGAAATTTAACATCATATTAACTAACACAATAAAAGTCGAATGGAAATACATTTCATAATCATTTATCCTGTTATTTATTAAATTACAATATGTATATTTTATATATTGTTACTTCGCATGACTTCAGAATAACTGTTTACCTAGGATTAGCATTAATTTTTGTTGGTCTAAGTTTTATGCAAACTTAGATCTTATTTGGTTGATAATCAATTTATCCTTCGGTAATCGTTATTGTTGTATTCGGAGTATTTTTTATTAAATAAATAAATATTTCAGGGCAATTTTCATACACGGCACGATCTGATCGCATACTAAGCTTTCGCTTGTGTTATGGAAACCAGATGGCTGATGGCTATTGTTGTTTGTGAATTTGTATATTTTACGTAGTTGTTTCTGCATACAACTTATTGATAATATTAGAGCTAGCGCGCACGAGCAACTTTTGTCTCCGCAACTATTTTGTCTCTCCCATCAACTCTATAGGCAGTTGCGTCGCTACGTACGCGCACTTTCTTACTAGCCCATAGAGTTGATGGGAGAGACATAATAGTTGCGGAGACAAAAGTTGCTCTTGCGCGCTAGCTCGCTGTTTAAAAGAAATATAATAATTCCGGGATTGAAATATAGATTTTATTTAACAACATACAATTCAACAAAATACATAAACGAAATGGTTTACATAAGTAAACTTATTTATGTAAACACGTTATAACCGCAAAGTTGCCCATTGTTTTAAAAAAAAAGCAAGAACCTTTAGTTTTTCTATCTATAACCTGTCCTTACAAGGTATGAATTAACCTCTAATGATTGATGTAAATGAGTATTCTTCATACTAATCACAAAAAACTATCGGACAGTTGAATATTTTATTCAGGCAATTGCCCTAAACATCAATCATGCATATCAACATGCATAGAATTATATGAACAATCATATCGAAGGTAATTATGAACTCGAAAACATTTCTTTAATATTAAATTACGTTAATGATGATATTTCCAACGTAACGCGTTGCAATTAACAAAATATATAAATAGGTAACTTTATCCCAAACGACTACGACTTAGAAAATCATATTAAGAATTATTACAGGTTATTGTTATTGACTTTATGATTCATTATAAACAATAAAAAATCCCTCAATTTTCTCCCATTTTTTGCCGAAACAAAAAGATAAAAGTTCTAGAAAACTACACATAGCAAACAAATATTTCCCGCCAAAACCACAGAGTGTAGAGTGCATGTGACATTATTTTGACAGTTATGTTTTCTCGCGACGATGTTAAACATTTAGCGCCCTTAATAGGGCACTAATAGGGCACACATTTCACTCCTTTTGAGGTGCATTCCTTGTGCTGGAGACAAATAATACGCAATTTGAATATTTCTTCTAATTATTCAATTCAGTAATGTATCTTACCTTACCCTTTGCCGATTTAGAATTGACAAAAAGCAGAAGCTCGTGCTCGTGTCATTATCTCTTTATTTAGCTTTGCAATGCAAGTTAATTATTTAAGAATTTAAATTACAAATCAGATATCTTTCCCTATTTATTACCTAACAAACCAATACGTGCCTGTAAATGCTCTGCTAACCATTAATTTTTAACTTTTTTTCATGAAAACTATTTTCCAGGAAAATTACAATTATTAGCGTAGGCATAACCATCTATGTAAGAAGTTTACAATTCTAACTACTCAAAATCTGCTACTGTATTTAATATTGTAAAGCTCTTTAACGAATTAGGACAGAAATCAAACTTAACAACATAAAACCAAAACTCCAAAACGACACAGTAAATAAAAGTAAGCGTAAAATAACATAGTAAAACTCTCGTTAAAACTAGTTTATTATAACCAGTGTTTTGTAACGACAAGCGCTCGCAGTTAAGTGTGCCATATGCGATTATATTACCTTGAATATCTTGAAGTAACAAAAACTTGTATCTTTGGCATATACATAAATATATTTAGAACATAATGCATTGACTTATGAAAATGCCCTTATGGCAATTCATTCAGGTAAATTTTAACTAGCACTTATTTAATCACTTATTTTTCATAGAAAGTAAAGGTACAATTGAAAAGGAATAAACATACATATATTTTAGTCAATTATAGTTATGCAACGTAGGTACTCTATACAACTCTTATCAAAGTCAAGTCCAGGATTTCTTCCATCGAACAAACTTTTAAACTAATCATACTACTAGTAAGTACTACTTATTATTGTTTTATAACAACCCAGTAAAGAATAATGTTAGTTATTTCAGAAACTAAAATAACACATAAGTTATCACTATACATAGTATAAAACAAAGTCGCTTTCTCTGTCCTTATGTCCCTATGTATGCTTAAAACTACGCAACGGATTTTGATGCGGTTTTTTGATATAGTGATTCAAGAGGAAGGTTTTAGTATTATTAATATTTTATTATGTTTTAGACAAAGCGGGCGAAGCCGCGGGTGGAAAGCTAGTATCAAAATAAAAGAAAAGATGGATGACCAATGCTTTACATGAATACAAACAAAAGAATTGATTATGTACATTAACAATATGAAGTTGTATTACGAATAAGCGTTTATGTGTATCCATTAATATAAATTATGAATTTATATCGCAGAAATAAAATATCGAGTTATAATAGCTTGCAGTAAATTGCTGAATTATGCAGTTCTCACTTCATAAAGTTATGACAATCTCTGTTATATCTGTGTTTATAGACAGATAAATTTATTAATATCGTTATTGTGCTTTTCACGAGAGAGTTCCCCTGCCGTTATGTTGGCATACCTGACTGTCAAAAACGTCAAAGAGCTAAGAAGCGTTACAGAGTTGTCGAGGTTTTCCGAAATTTATAAATGTTTTAGAGATTGGCATCATGCCGCATACGCTTAGAAGTGGTGAAAGAGAAATGGCTCTGTAACGCTTCTAAGCTCTTTGACGTTTTTGACAGTCAGGTATGCCAACATAACGGCAGGGGAACTCTCTCGTGAAACGCACTATAACAATGTTCAGGGTTAAAGCCTACAAACTTTTTTTAAAATATTTGTAATTGTGTATGTTGTAAAAACTTTTATAGTGACTACGTGAATTCTTTTCTTGGAAGTTTTTTTTTTATTATAATGAATTTATCAATTTAGAAAAAAAATCTTAACTTTAACTTTTTTTTTTGTTGTAACTACCCAAAAGTGCTTCTAGAAAAAGTCTAATTGAATAAATAAGTGTTTGATTTTGAGTTATGTGTTGTTATTGCGTTGTTATAGACTTATAGAGCAACATGTTAAAACCCTTGTTGTTCAAACCTTTCTTCCGTTTATCATTCAGAAATTTAACATACCACGTAGGTAACACCATTATAATTTTGAAGTGAAAAACACGGTTAAACAAACACGTCACGATTATCGTACGACATTAACACCGACGATAAACGATAAAAAATAACATGAGCAACGATCCCACTAAGAAGTACCTAAATGTAAAAAATGTCTTCCACCATTACGTAGCGGTTTCCATTAGTTATGGTGTATAAATCTCAAATAACTACTTGAGTACTTCTAAAAGCATTGCGTGTAATATGATGTCGTCAGTTTTAAGCTGTTGACAAGTAGTGACCACGTGTTTCGGAATTTTGAGGATATGTCCCTAATAATACTTAAGTGTGTATGTAAAGAGAACTCAACAACATTAATTTTGTTATTACAAAATAACAATAACATTGAAGCAATTGCTTATCACTGTGCTATGGAATTTCCCTACAATCAAACTGTTTTTCTCAGAAATTTCGTAAAGAATTTATACATAACAATAGGTATAGATACTACTTAAGTTATTCTATAATATAATATAGTACCTAATATTTAGTAATTCTATGCTACATATGTACTAAAATTTCGTAAAAAAACGAAATTTTGTTTACTTCAAAAATCTCAAATTGTGGTCACAACAACGCAACATTGTCTTAAGATGGCTATTTTATGTTCATGACGTTGTATTTTTAGTGACACTTTGTTCCTAAATATTTAAAAGCAAGTCATGTGACACTAAATATACGCAGGTACGTAAATTACAAGTCACGCTTGTGATAAGTAAAATAATATAATCTAGTTATCACAGATTTCACTTAACAGCTTTGTTCAGAATATGTGATGATTCATTCTGAAATACGAAAAATGTATGCTTTTCTATTTTACATATTCACATAATCGAATATATTAATATAACTATTTACGGTGATCTATTTCAAAATTTCATAACAGTTTGTAAGTATAATAAAAATCTACCTTCGCGTTATCCAGAATGTTGAATTAGATTTATTTTTTTGAAGAACTATATATAAGCAACATTTTAACATAAAAAAAAACATATATAAGCAACATTTTAACATAAAAAAAAACATTCTTTCGAAAGCCCCAACATTCGTATAAAGTTGCAATTTATACAAAACAAATTTCCGTTTTCATAGATTTAATTTAATAATTTAACAACTTTTTTGCGAGCAAGAGGCAACTTAGAAAAAATACAAAAAAGTTTTTCGTTTCATTTCATTTTTTCGTTCGTTTCATTTTTTCAAATATATAAAACTTACGCTGCAATCTGTACAAACCGAGTGGTGACCGATTCAGCTTATTACTCACTCCTTACATTCATCGTTCTTTCTAAATACCAATAAAACTGAATCCATAAAGCACAGCTTATATTAATTTTATATCCCTGCTCGACATTAATGGTGTCGTATTTAATTACACCAATCTTTCATTTCTCCTTTTATTTGATATGGAAATGTTGTAATAAAAATTATATATTATTTGTTGTTGGTCATTCAATCATTCGTTCTTTAGAATTGACATAAGCGAGTGATTCTGAGGTTTTATCACCGTATTGTGAATAATATCGTAAATTTTCTTTTTACATAACAAAATATGTAAATGTTAAGAACTTTATTTTGTAATAAAATTGTAATATATTTTTATTCGTATCCATAAAACAAATATCGATTGCGACCTAAACACTATTTTGAATAAATAACCTTTTTTGATTACAATATATGAAATATTTTTCCAAACACTTCAATAAACTGAGGTACTCAGCTGATTTATAATATTACTAGTGGTCCGCCCCGGCTTCGCCCGTGGTACCTAGATGTTTAAACTATCCTATCTCTCAAGTTGGATCAAACTGCACATGGTGTGCGAATTTTATTATAATCGGTTAAGTGATTTAGGAGTCCATTGAGGACAAACATTGTGACACGAGATTTATATATATATATTAAGATAACCTTTCACGTTCACCTAATTTGCTTAGTACAAGCGCCATATTGTTTCAACTAAATAAATTACAAAACAAGGTAATAAACCTAATTATTACAGTAACAAAATGGTATTGTAACAGAACAATATATAACAATCACGTTTGTTTGTTTATGTAAATATGAATCGTGACTAGCAATGATCGACTAACTGCATCGACCTCGAGATTCGATATTATATTCTGCAAATGATGTGTAATTGAGGCTTTTAGGAATTTTGAGATATTCATGTCAACAGTCTGTTGTTTTTAGTATATTGTACAAGGTCTCTACTGCAAGAACACATGCCTCCTGGGGTTGGAAACCAAGCTGGCATAGTGAATTGGCAGATGTGACGTCGATAGTTTCAATTCTTGGACACCCATAGGCAATAATTCAGAAGAATATTTTTGGATAGGTCAATTTTTCACATTGTAGATCCGATAAATTAAATATTGTAATTAAATTAATAATTATGCATCCCTATTCATTCTGTAATTATAGAACAGTGCTTTTATTAGAAACTTTTAATATATCACAGTCGAGATAAGAAAGAATTCAACGCGCATGCGCACATTATACGTCTAAATCATGGAAATATGCAGCATTACAGCGAAACTAAAAGTGAATAATCAAACAGGTAGACAACTTTTTGATATTGGCTGACTTATATTATATGAGACTCACTTATATTATAACCTTAATACGAGCCATACATATACTTAAAATTACCTATATTTAATGCATAAGTAGCAATCCTCATCATAAATCAAGTATATGAAATTTAAATACTTTTACTTACAACTCAATTTTCATCTTCTACAGTAGGTAGCCTAGAAATACGTGAAATAATGACCCATATTATATATTCAAACTTTCGACTCGCAAAACTGAATTTTAGTAGGCTCCTATTCAGCAAGTACTTAATAATTGGCCAAGTATCCATTGGCGAATATTTTCACACGCGTTCCGTACATAACAATGAGGTATGCGCTTGCGCATTGAAGGTTAAGTCTAAGAGATGCTGGAGAATTTTACATGATAGACGATTTCTTTGGGATTAAGAAATAAACTTTTCACTTCACTTAGTTTATTATAATAGACTTACCACCTTAGATCTTGTCACCACTTTCCATTAGGTGGGACTGGGGTCAAACGTGGTGGACGTTCGACGTATAAAAAAATAGATTCGCAAAAAAGGATTACAATAATTAATTATAGATATGCAATATACATAGAACATAAATCAAGGTAGTAAATAAGTATATTATTAAACGAATCTTGTTCACCCCATATAATAAAACTTTAAGTTTTATCATCTTTAAATATTTTGAAAGAATAAATCTAGAACGTCCATATTTGTATAGTTATACACTAGGCTATTAACTAAGCAACAATGACAAACAAATTTAGAAGCACATGTTATGCATAATTTCTTAAATATAAAACATCCAGCAAAAATTGTTCGTCATCTCTTAAACTAACATTACACAATATCAGTAGCTCTGACTCACGGGTCAATGAATGACCCAAGTTACTTAATTCGAATAAGCTTAAAAGTTTTACAAATGAATACCAAATGTTCTTCGATCGTGCCTTACATACTAGAACGAAAATAAAAGCTAGTCGACCATTATTTTCATTTTTTTACGATGTGGGGTCAAAGAATTTTAAAGGAAGTTAACGCCACACCTATTTAGATTAGTCGTTAAAATATATGAATATTTAATTAATGTGAGAGAATTAGGTGACTGGAATATGTTTATGATTTTTTTTACTTAAGTCCGAACATTGTAGGTATGTTGTTGATATATTTTTAGGGTTCTGTACCTCAAAAGGAAAAAACGGAACCCTTATAGGATCACTTTGTTGTCCGTCTGTCCGTCCGTCCGTCCGTCCGTCTGTCAAGACCCTTTTTCTCAGGAACACGTGGAGGTATGAAGCTGAAATTTATATCAATTACTCAAGTCTACTGTCCCTTGAAGCTGTGAAAAAATCAAACTTCTAAGCCAACGCAATCAAAAGATACAGCCGTTTATGCCGCAAATTTTTCGGCAAATTTTTGCAAGGGAATCAAAACCTACAGGGTGCTTCCCGTGAACTCAGAATCTTGAAATTTGGTACGAAGCAACGTCTTATAGCATAGATAAAGGAAAAATTACGAAAACCATAAAAAACCTTGCAGGTTTGTACGGAACCCTCGGTGCGCGAGTCCGACTCGCACTTGGCCGGTTTTTTTCTTATCCATTAAATATTTGATCAAATATACATGTATTAGTAATTATTGTTTTCTCACATGTCCCCTAATTAGATATGTGGCAAATGATTTCACAAAATATATCCAAGTAGGTAATCAATTTTACAGCGACCAAACAGGAGTTTTATTTGCCCTCTGCAACCGACTTATTTATTCTCCACTGTTATCTGGAGCATTCAATAATTAAAACACGAATAAATTGAGCTTTCTACAAGAAAGCTAACCTTTCTATCAAGTACAAAGCCTACTATAAAAAGGTACTCCACGAATTAAGAAGCATTATTTCTAGAAATTTGAAATTAAACGCCTCAACAAAAATCAATCTCAAAACATTTTAAACATCGTAGGTTATGCCACCATTACCTAACTAATTACGCTAGCGACCCACATACAGCTCTAATCACTCGTATTTCCTTGGAAATACTGCGAAATACCGACTAGCGAGTAAATCATATCATATTTCTGCCAAATATGATTAAATAATTGGTGTACATGTTGAAGTCCATAAATCATATTTTTTCAAAATAATTACTTGTTTTAATTAGTTTTATATATTATTGTTATATCAAATAATATGGTATATTAAATATAAAGTTAAAATGATAAAAACTATGCAAGATATCAATATTTTGATTTATTCTAATTTAGTTGTAAGCTGTTGTCGATAATTAAGCACAACTAATAGTTTTCAATCAGTTAGATTCAAACATAATTCACACAAGTTGTTTGTGGTTTTTCACTCGAATTGTTAACATTTTTCTATATTTTTTTGTGTAGGTGGGTACAGATAGAATATAGTCTCTATGGAAGTAAGTATATAAGACCTCACATAGGTCATACGAGACGCACACAAGCATAACATCACCTATATCATTTCAAGCACTTACACATTCAAAAGTACGTATTATTATGCGAACAATTTCCCTCAATATCCAGCCGTCAATAAAGTTTTTATTGTCGAAATATAAAACAAAATACAGCCCTACATAGCGTGGCAGCGTTGAATTAACCACCCCAAGTGAGATTTGGAGGAAGCGATAAATGATAAGAAATTGCCTTTGGCCGACCCACTGACCTCTTGCCAAAGAATAACCTGTTAAAATTGTAGACTATACTTCATACCTTTACCTTGCCTCACTGAGGTTTAACTATAATTTTCTAATATTTTTTAAAACTTTTTTGAAGAAATTAAAGACCTTTTGACGGATTTCAAACGCGATTATTATACTATTATCCGGACGTTTCAAATTAATATGTCTTTAATTTATAAATGTTATAATACTCGTGAAAAATCAAACGCTAGAAAAGACTCATTAATTGAATCAAATTTAATCCATTAGAAATTATAGTCTTTGAACTGACCTAAAAGCTTTCATTTCTTTATTTAGAAGTTTTGAATATAATAAAATGAAAGTGCTTTATTGCTTAATATTCTAATAAAACACAAGGAAACACTAACTATTGGAAATAAAATATATTAATTATTCATTTTACACCCACAAGGATTTGAAATAAGATAAAATATTAGAAATCAATATGGTATATAATTCAATTTGTTAACCAAAGTCGCCTCGTTGCATAAATATTAAACTTAGGAAAGTTTTTGTTCTTGGTATTTTTGTTCCTGCATGTTAAAACAACTTAACATATTTGCATGAAAATCAATACAATTTTGAAGTTTTCGAATACCACGGTTTTAAGCGCAATTTACGACCGATGCGATATTTTTGTTATATATAATAAAAGCAAACGAATAAAATTATTTAATGTCGACTATTACCAAATATAACTTAATAAATGTCCTTCTGATTAAAGCAATTTCTTCCTGTAGACTGTCTCTACAGAGAAAACAATTTCTCAACCGAATACAAAATACACAATATTAATTAATTTTGCGAGACTGTCACCCTTTCATTTATAATTGATGAAATTACTCTAAATATGTATGATTTATTTATAAGAAATTTCAACTTGTAAACGTTCATTAATAAACCCCTTACACCAACTTGCCTGAATGTTGTATTTTTATCGGCACCATGATTGATGTATTTATGCTAATACTAATGCATTTGATTAGCTATTTTAATGTTTTGACAAGATTTTGTTTAATAGCTCTATTAACATAAAAAGAATGAATAAAATATTGGCCTTTCATAGTTGCTCTAGGCGATTCATACTTGAAAATCTTATATATAAAAATGAATCGCAAAATGTGTTGGTAAGCGCATAACTCGAGAACGGCTGAACCGATTTCGATGATTCTTTTTTTATTATATTCCTTGAAGTACGAGGATGGTTCTTATGTAGAGAAAACGTAAACATGTACCACGGGCGAAGCCGGGGCGGACCGCTAGTTTCTTATAAGAATCTTATTAGTATGGTACTTTACGTTTACCTCGTGTTGTTTCTGTAATTAATATGTTTTGGTACATATTTTATGTATTTAATATATGTTATTCTATATAAGAAATCCTTGACTGTAATAATTTTATATCAAGCAAAATCGTAAGCAGTTTACTAGCATATATTTAGCATTATCATCATTCATGAATGAATCTAGGAACTCATAACTGTAACAATGGCTTCCAAAAAGCGAAAACAATAGGTACAACCACAGAACTAAATACCAATCAAATCCACTATTTAAAATTCAAAGCCTCTATATTCGTTCTTTATTCTTTACATTAAAATTCAAGCGTCGTAAACACGGCGATAGCTCGGAGCTAATTCAGATTTTTAAACGAATTTATTGTTGACAGTACTTTCTCGATCACGCCTCGAGCAATAAGAGTCAGTTTTAAATCTCTTTTTCTTATTAAATCGATGATCGTGAACGCGGGGTATATTTTATGAAGATTTTAAGGTATAATCAGCAAACAGATCAAAGATCAACGCTCGTTAAATTTTAGTAGAACTTGCTGATAATTTTATATGGCTTTAAAATACCAATAGGGATGGTACATTTCATTGTTATGTGTATGGTAATTTGCGATTATTTAGAGAAAGACCACAGCAAGGATAGCCATTATTTTCAATCATATAAAGAATGTTACACGAATCTTATTATGTAAACTACAACCAATGAACAATTTCTTAGATCCAACAAAATTATAACGTCGCCTAAGAATCTTCTCGCAATAGGATACCTACACCGACCATTGTAGCTTATATATTTTAGTACTTATTTTAATTTATTTACTGTTACGGATCCCCAGAGGACACTAAGTTAAGCCTTATTTGCAATACCTACTTCTAACCATTCATTCGCTACCTCCAAATATCAATCATAGCATCTTCCTCTAAGGAAACATCTCCATATCCGTGACCCAAAAATTCCTTACACATAAACCACGCTGAGTCACAACGCCCACTCATTTAACTATGAGGTGTGTTGTGTTAAAACTGATTTACATCTATTAACAGATAATACTCAATTAAATGTGCTATTTGTGATAAAAAAACACGCGCGCCATTGTAACAATTATTTATTTACCAGGACGTAAAAGAAAAGTTAATATTATTAATATCCACGAATTATACCTACGGATGTAAAAGACAGACACACATACACACAATAATAAAGGATTTGGCTTTGCCTTTTCTGGGATTATTAAGAAGGATATAGGCATTCATGTAAGTTGAAAAGAAAATTGAAAAATTTAAATCAATTTTGTATAGGTATAGGTCAAAATCATAGTGTTGTATAGATACGAATAATAAATATTCGTATTCAATGTAACTCCTTTTTACCCTCTACCTCCAAATAACAAAAAAGAGTGTAAATCCACGTTTGCACTTCGAAATCCAACCTTAACAAAATCTTTAACTTATGAACAATAAATTACATATTTAAATATATTACCGATTATGACTTTATTTTCGTCCCTCTTTGAAAGTTTTAAATTTCCCAATAAACATAAAATTCAGTCAATAGCGTGAAAAAACAGACATTTATTATTAATTTATTTAGCATTTTATTGAAAATAAGGTTTTCATAATAAATAATATCATTTACGAGATACCGTTCAATTTTTATAAACATATACACATGCATTATCACTGCACATAATATTACGTAGCTACATTTGGATATATTATTTTGTCCTTTTTGCGTAACTTTAATTCATTTATATTTTTATTTTTATGCTCTAGACTCTAGAGTCTAGATACATACTTTGAAAAGTTTGCGCCAAGCCAAAGTTACTTACATAAATATCTATATGGAAAAGTTTACGCCAAGCCAAAGGTATATCTTATACAAATATATAAAAAACTAGCTTTCCGCCTGCGGCTTCGCCTGCGTTTTCAAAGAAAAACCCGCATAGTTCCCGTTCCCGTGGGATTTCCGGTATAAAACCTAGCCTATGTTACTCGTGGATAATGTAGCTTTCGAATGGTGAAAGAATTTTTAAAATCGGTCCAGTAGTTTATGAGCCTATTCATTACAATCAAACAAACAAACAAACAAAGTTTTCCTCTTTATAATATTAGTGTAGATATACAACTCTTTTTTTCTAGATCTTTAGCTGAACTATCGTTATCAGGGATATAATTGTATGTTCTTTAGCTCATTGAACGGAAAAGAAGGCTACATTAGACTTCACTACGACTTATAGGAATCGAGCATCATGGAAAATCGTCATTTTGAAAATAACATAGTTGCGTAGATCAGCCAACAAATAAATAATGAGGAAAATATATTTATTACTAGCTTTCCGCCCGCGGCTTCGCCCGTTCTAAACCTTCTTCGAGAACCACTCTATCTACTTATTAGAATAAACCGCATCAAAATCTGTTGCATACATGGGGACATAGGGATAGAGAAAGCGACTTTGTTTTATACTATGTAGTGGTTTCATTAATATACCTACAGTTTTACGTGTATTTAAATTATTTAAACAGTTAACTCAAAACTCCCTCCAGCAGGTATCAAATAAATTCCCACATTTAATTGATATCAATTTATATATTTACAAAAAACATGTGACACCTCACAAGGTCTCGAGACACTAATCGCAACAAATTGTTTTTGTATACTTTGTATCATACAAGTTCCACTTAAAGTGTTTTCTGATACGGGTTTATATTAAAATAAATTATATGGGTCGGAATAAGAATAAAACGAATCCTTAAAGATCGAATCCGTGTAATATAATCATCATAATCGAACTCTGTGTAGACATAATAATATATAGTTTAATAGTTCCTTAATTTTGTTGTCATCTTACGTTAAGCCTATGTTTCTTTAAAAATAAACAATCTATCTGGCTAAATATTTATAAATATAACAAATATAGATCACAGTAGCAGTTACGAGGTTAAAATTAAAAAAAAGACAGACAGATATATTTTTTAAATTAAATCAAGAAGTAGTAAGTTACATTTGAAATTGTATTTGTAGAATATTCGAGGACAATAAATTGTTTAATGTACCTTCAACCCTCAGTAAAATTAAAAACAAACAAGAAATTGACAAAGAAATAACTTTCCAGTTTTCGTGTTTTTACACGATTCTATTTTTAATTTTCAAGATTATTTCATTAAAATTAGCCCTCGTATATAATATAGACCAGTTTGTGAATAAAAACTGTAACACCTGTTTTGAACTGGACTGAGTTAAGTGAACGAAACAATTATTCTTAAGACATTTATTTTATTGACATGTATCAGCCCGCGGATGCACTCGTGTTACGTGTAGTACATAATAAACTCTATAATGAAGGAATGAATGAAATGATTACATTTTATATATTTTCATAATGTCGTATACGATATCTACTTACAGTCAGACGATTTTCTTAAACGCACTTCACGCGCAATTACTCCGAAGCACACTTAATTTCGTTCGTTCGTCACTCGTCAGTAATTAAAATAACAATTTATAAACACGCTAAAAATAATTTAAAAAGTTGTCAATAGGTAGGGTCAATGTACCACTAGCTGACCAAGCGCCAATACATGACCGAAATTCAAATATACGCGCCAATTAAGAAAATACGGCAGCCCCAGATGATAGTTTATTGTTTTTTCTATAAAGCAACATCATCTATAAAATAAAAACAAACCTTGCTGCCATTGGTCAGAAATATTGACATTTTTTCAACACGAAGATGTAATTAAGTAGGTGCCCCGTAAGTAATCACATTTTTTACTAAGAGTTTTTTATCGGGAGTTGATTGGGAAATCTTAATTTATCTTGAATGCAATCGATTACTCTTTATATGTCTTGTTATAGGCATAATGTTGAACCATTCTGTTATAGACTTTCGGCTTCATTTTTGGCATGAACAGTTTTTCATGATTTTTAGCGGCCTGGTTATCTTTTGGAGCAACGAAAACAATTTTTCGCCTATTGTTGACCAGTATGGTCAGCTCTTGGTTCTTTATATTTTGCTAAGAAAGACTTGCTTTGGTTTGTGCTTATACCTACCTAATTTAACAAACCATATAAGCCGTAGTTAAGTCATAGCTTTATGTTGCATATTTCCAAAAGCTGACCACCGTAAGATTTTTATACCGAACTTAGTTGGTCAGGTTTCGGGGCCGAGAATATTATTAACCTTGAGTTGTCCACTTGATTTCCGTGACCAAGTGGTTTGATTTCATCAACCTATCTTTATTTATTAAATAATATATTTATTTATTAAACAAAACTAATGTTCGAAGAAGGACATTTTGTCCATTTTGAAAATGGTCAACTTTTAGAGTAATGATGGTCAGATATTGGTGATCAGTGGTCAAGTAATGGTGTTTTTAGCAGAAATAACTTTCAGAGTAGTTTTCATAAAACCTTTGAAGGTTATCAAATTGATATTAAGAACAATAGTTACAGTGAGTATTCAATTATCTGTGTCCCAAAAATAACATTGAACGTAAAACAAATAACCCGTTTTTTATATATAGCTAAAGATAAAACCGCTTAAATGGTCAACTAGTGGTACATCCACCCTACTACATTTTAAAAATTAAGAATGTTTTCTTCTCCTTCAGAAAAAAAAACTTGTCTATGGCCTTCTTGATTTTTTTTTTCAATTCAATTTTTTGACATTTAATGCAGATAATAAAACATGGTCTACAACCATATCGCGTAGTAAAGTCTCGACAAGTTTTTAAAAGCATGAATGGCGCCATACCAATGCGTGAATTATAATAATTATAGAAAACCAAATTTAGCGCACCTTATGGTATCAATGAATATGTATGACGTTTTTTGGAGACAAACAGACATATCATGCGTTCCATTACCATTAAACTACGTAAGACTTTAAAATTGAGTTACCAGACTCCAAAAATAAAGTTGTTGCTGTTCATGTTGAAATAATAAACGTAGAATTATTCTGGTTGTTTTTTTATCTGTGCCAAAGTACAATTGAGATGGGTTTTGTCAACAGAATTTATTATCTGTATCTTAGAGAGTAATTTGATTTTTTAGTCTGTAACATTTTCGAACGTGCATTTTTTTTTTTCATTTTTTCGTTAACATTTGAAGTAATTGATTTACTTAAATCAATTAACAATATTTATTTATATTACAATTAATACTGTTTTATTAAATAAACATATACCTATAACTGTTTGAAATAGTGTAAATTTTCTTTTACAGAATTAGCATTTGCGTATACAGAAAATGGCGGGAATTCATAGCTGAAATATTTTGAAGGAACTGGAAGGAACAAATAACAAACAAGAACGAGGCAGAATAGCAAGTTTTCTTTTTGTAAGAGGTGAGTAGGTACTTTTTTATTTGTTACGGATAAATGAAACATCATAATTTATATAAATTTAAAATTGTAAGCATCTTGTGAGCGTTTATTTTATTTAAATTTTTTTCTTTTGTTACCGTCATGTCAAAAATTCTATGAATAAATAAACACATAAATAACGTTTAATTAAAACTGAATTAAGTTGACAATATTCACAGCATGTGTTTATATTATGTTTTGTCACGAGACATGAATATTCATGGCAGTTTAGATTAGACAACTTATTTTATTAAATAAAATATAATTTAGAGCGGTGTGTTTTAATACTTGTTTTCAAGCTTCTGGTTTTTGATCTAGTATTCACTAATTGCTTATTTTGTCTCATTCATATAGATGCAATAAGTTAAATGTTTTGCAGACTCTGATTTAAAGTTAATTTATGAATCATTTATTGATCGGTATGTTAGCAGGTACTTTACGATGATCGCGGAAGAATACCAACCAATACCTGCGTCCTGCGGCCCTATCATTAAAGAGGCTTGTCGGAACACTGTGGGGAAGAATTCGACATAACACACGGCTTATACTCCGATGACCGTGAGTATCTATGCAAGATTTCCCCACTTAAAAAAAGGTATTTTTCGGTTATCATATTTGATTTTATTTGCAAAGTTTTAGAATCCTTGATGAAGGTTTTATGGCACACGAGAATTAAAACAAAAACGACAGGAAAATTATTGAAATCTTAATGTTTGCTTTATATTTAACTAGCTTTCCGCCCGCGGCTTCGCCCGCATTTTCAGAGAAAAATTTCCGGGATAAAACCTATCGTATATGTTAATCCAAGTAACCCTTTATATGTGTGCTAAATTTCATTGTAATCGGTACAGTAGGTAGTATTTGCGTGAAAGAGTAACAAACATACGTACATACACATACATCCATCCTCACAAACTTTCGCATTTACAATATTAGTATTTACTATTATATTAGTAGGAATTAGGAAGTATGATTAGTAGGATAGGATAACGACGATTGAATAATGACGTGAGAAATAAAAAAGAAAAATAAAAATCTCTATTCCTAAACATAATATCGATATTTCTAGGATTTAACATTTTCTTCGAACATCGTTCTTTCACAATGTGAGGTAGGTATATCAACTATTGCCAATTACGGTTTAGTTGTTAACTTATGCAAAACCAAACATGTGTTAGTCAAGTTTAATTTCGTCATTTAGTATTTACATTGAGCAATCGAAATATTTTACTTTAGCCTCGATGTACGTTAAGTCATTTAAATACGTTCAACTTTTTGCTTCGTTTTAAACTTTTTAAAACTTATTTTATAAACGACGTTTCCAAAAACGACGTTACTTCTCAATTTGTCAGAGTATTTCAATTTTGTTTTGGCAATCCATTAAGGACCGATTTTTCAATGCTTGGATAAAACAATCCGTAATAAAGTACTTATTACACGATAATATTAACATGTCACGTAAACTGTCAAATACGGGCAATTAGAATACGTTTTTTAAATGGTAGTTTTATACATTATTCGACGTATAAAAATCGGCCCTAAGATTTACGAAATAATCTTTATTTAAATTACTGATCGTCCCTTGATCAAAGACCATGTAGTTATATTATGTGACTTCGACTGTGAATAATAAAATGAATAAGGTGTTGTCGATGAGATGTAATTTTATTTTACACTAGCTTACCGCCCGCGGCTTCGCCCGCTTTGTTTAAAACCTAATAAATTATATATACTAAAACATTCCTCTTGAATCACTATCTATTAAAAAAACTGCATCAAAATCCGTTGGGTAGTTTTAAAGATTTAAGCATACAAAGGGACATAGGGACAGAGAATGCGACTTTGTTTTGCACTATGTAGTGAAGATGTTTAGTTCGTAGACCATTCTGTCATAATTTAAAAAATACAGAATTATTGTCTATTCGGTTACTTCTCTTGTCTGTTTGAATACACGATCAAACCTATGCCTACGCTGTCATGTTAAATCAGCGTGAGTCACGAACGCTCGTATTACCCACTAGCTTGTGACGTCACACTGTCATGCATTACCGATTACAATGCTGCGCACGCGCATCGAATGCCGCCCAGACGTGACCGTGAAGCATTCGGGGTAATACATTGATCGTTATGTACATAGAATTAAGGTCGGATCATTTTTTTCCTCGAATGTAAGAAGCGATGCACGGCGCACAAAAAATAACACCGTAAATTTTAGATTTTGTTGAAGAGCGTTTTATTCGAGAAATGTTTTATTGAATTTTGTGTGGAATTAGCTCGAAAATAAGTATGTGTATGTGATGTGCTTATTAAGTATGTATTCGTCGTTCATAACACTGATTTTATGAGCATTTATAAACACTTGCCGCAATGTTTACTTAAAATTTATGTAAATAAAGAAATAAAATTCTTGATAGCGCAAAGCACAAAACATTTTAGAGAAAAATAAGTGTATTTTATATAAAAATTTGTGCGTAGAAATACATTTTACATGTTTTTTTAGAACCCACATAAATTAATATTACCTACTCAAATTGTGCAAGTACAATATCAAGCATATTTTGCAACAATTATTTTCAATTGCCATTTTATTCATGTAAAACCTTGTGTCGTCATCACATAAAACAATAGTATAATAACAGTTAACAGATCAAAGATTAAAAACAGTTGCATTCTAAAAATGTTCACGGTTCGTCGACATAACATCAACGCGTGGGATCATGGGTGGTATTCACAATATACATTGAATTCCAATTATAACGATTTATCTCTGAAGGCTCTATTATATTAACGTATTTGGTACTATGTTGCCACAGATAAAATGTTTGATGTATAATTAAATCCCAGTTGAAAATTATTGTTCCAAGTACCTATAACGTAACTTATATAGTTGAAAATTGAAATACAGTGAAACTTGGTTAAGTGGGACCTGGATAAGTGAGAAACCTCCATAACTGGAACTCATGCTGAGGTCCCAACACTTTGGCACTGAATTACCTCTGTTAGTGGGAGGAGGTAAACCTCTATATCTGGGATTGTTCTATCGATTTATCATCATAGTTACCTCTATAACTGAGACAGCGAGTAAATTTTATATGCATAAACCTCTTTAACTGAGATAACATTGTTTGTTTACTCATTCTTATTCTACCCACAAATTCCACAAGTAATTCCAAGTACGTAAGTACAAATTTCAATTACCTTCAGTTTTAGTTTCGCTTTACTATCATACAGATGTTTATTTGAAAAATGTTATTATTATTGTGTGTATTATTATTGGAACCCTCTGTAAATGAGACAGATATTTATTTATACCTGTATATCTGAGACACTGGGTAAGTGGAATACCTCTATAAGTGAAACGACATTGCCGGTCCCTTGATGTCTCACTTAACCAGGTTTCACTGTATATCGAAGGTTCATTTATTAAGAGAGTGTATCACTTCATATTTGAACAAATTTCTAATTAATGCATTTATTATAGGAAATTTATATAAAGATAATTGTGTGCATAATGTGAAAATATAATTAAATAATCTAAAATTTTAAACTTCATAACGACTGGTGATGATTAGTTATCTGGCAATCTAACATTCATAAAAAAAAATTTGTTCCAACTTGATATGATTTATTTTAGTATAATAAATCATTAATTAATTAGATAGGAAACTACCTAACTTATAAATTATTATTAACTACCCACTGAAATCATTTTACATCATAAGTAATGGTAAAATAATCAATAATTGATAACCACTCAAGTGCTGAACGACCGGGAGCCGGTCGATCCACATTCAGGGGCTTGTGCGTTGCGACCGGCTCCCGGTCGATCAACAGTCGTGGGTTTTGCGTTCGCTTTATAAAACGGTCTATTAACCTTCCTCTTTCTAACTTATATGACATGTTAAGGAAAGAACAGGCTAGCTATAAATCAAGATAACAACATAACCACATGATTTAAGTGGCCCACTTTTCATGACACATTGAGTAGGTAGTTTTTTGTACAAAAAAATAAACAAGGAATGTGTAAAAAAAAATGTATGGGAGGGTATGATGTTTTTATTTTCTCGTAAGAAGAGTGTAACAAAGGATCAATAAATATTAAAATCTCACTGAACAGCTGTTTTAATTTTTTATTAGCAGACAAAATGTAACAAAAATTACAAGGGTACATTTGCTTTGACTTACAAATTGTTTTTATTTATTTAAATGTTACCATGTTTTGACAAGGCATAGACTATTTTATTATCTATGAATATACATATATACTTGCAAATGTGCTAGATAAAGGAATCTGAGATAATCGACTTTAAAAAAATATTGGACCGCCAAAAACCCCAACTGCGGCGGCACCGGGAGCCGGTTCCGCACAAGACCCGATTTTTGCAAAATGGCTCCCGCACTTGAGTGGATAACACATAAAAACAGCGCCTTAAATCTTTGAACTCTTAAGGCTATTTTAATCGATGTCAGCTGCACCTACATGTAAGAAATCCTTGATTGAACTGTCACTATAAATTATCGCCTTTGTAGAAATTGATTTTGCGACAGACTATCAACTGAATGAATTACGTAAACGCCATGTTACTCGTCATATTACGTGAGTCTGAAAGGAAATTAATTCTTTTGTGTTGGTTTAAGTTACGTCACGTGACAAGCTATCGATTTTGTGTAGCAAATGTTTACCATTTATTATGTACTAGCTGTGCTCCGCGGTTTTACCCGCAGTGCTGCGCTCCTGTTGGTCTTAGCGTGATGATATATAGCCTATAGCCTTCCTCGATAAATGGGGTATCCAGACCAGTAGTTCCTGAGATTAGCGCGTTCAAACAAACAAACTCTTCATCTTTATAATAACAAGTATAGATGTAGGTATAAAAATATATTTTTCAACAGTTATTAAATTATAATTAGCCGTGAAAATTCACGAATTGGTATTTTACCTGAAAATTTTAAAGTTCGCTCGTCTATATGTGACGGCAGAATCTCTCAACCGATATTGATAAAGTTAAACATATTTTTACATGAACCCGCTTTTAATGAAAAATATTTTTATGGAGCTTTTAACACATTTTTACTAACCGGTATTTCTTCTAAATATATACTTAAAACTCAAAGGTGACTGACTGACATAGTGATCTATCAACGCACAACCCAAACCACTGGACGGATCGGGCTGAAATTTGGCATGCAGGTAGATGTTAGGACGTAGGCATCTGCTAAGAAACGATTTTGATCAATTCTACCCCCAAGTGGATAAAATATGGAATGAAGGATGAAAATTTATCTTTTCCACGCAGGCGAAGCTGCGGGCAACAGCTAGTTTTAACATGAAATCGTAGCATAAATTATTTGTTTGCACACAAACTCTTACGCAAATAGTATATATTTACATATCATTAAAGCCTTATTTAATCAGCTTCCCATAGAAAGATATTTGTTTAATATTTTAGATGAGCCTCGATAAATAGTCAAGTTTAATTAGATGTTTAATTATCAAGTGAAATATGAGTGTAATGAGCTTTAAATTAACAATATTATTAATCAAACAAGAGTCTCACATGATTGAAATTAAAATACTGTTTAAACTATATGATCAAACTTTGAAATACTACTACAACTTTGGTGGAGATCTAGGCTTCTTTTTTCACTAAACAAGAGATAGATAGATGGCTCCATCTCGTTGTCCATAATTTAGACATTGAATTAAAACCACACTCAACTATATAGACATCTGTTAGAAGCTATGTTGCAGACAAACCTACAGTTACACATTTTTAACACCACCTTCGGTTTTAGGCGCGGGTCAAACACCAACCGTGGCACAACCGTGGCGTGCCGTCTCAACGCCTTTCCAAAGTTCTTTCATACAAAATGTAGAAGAAGCACGTGGTGCAAAACAGATTCAAGAGGTGCGCTTATGGCACGCCCGCGCCCGCGACGCTTGTGTTTGACCCGCGCCATGGTATACCTAGACGATAGAATCTTTATCAATATCCTAGACATTATAAAGAGACCACACTTGTTTTGCTTATACCTCTAACAGTTTTCCTTTAATATTAAAAACTAATTTGCCCGCCCCCAGGCTACCACCCACTCTGCGATCATTTATCACCTAAGTCTTAACTCCTAGGTCACAAAAACGGTTAATAAAATATTGCATGATAGAACCACTATGTAGTAGGTATGTACATAATAAAATATTGTCTTAAAAACTAGCTGTGCCGCGTGGTTTTACCCACGGACAAACACCCAAAATCAAGTATTTCTAAACTCGTATATTATTCTGATATATCACTACATGGTATTAAACAAAGTCGCTGTCGCTGCCTGACCCTATGTATGCTTAAATCTTTAAAACTACGCAACATATTTTGATGCGATTTTTTTAATAGATAGGATGATTCCCAATGAAAGTTTTAGTATAAAATTTTGTATGTTCTAAACAAAGCGGTCGAAGCCATTGTCCGATAGTAACCTATATTACTGTTAAGTCTTATCCAAATCCGTCCAGTACTTTTTGAACCTCGTTAAAAACATACATACAAATCTTCATTATATTAGTATAGAATACGTGTACAGACTATAAATCAAATTAAGTCTGTTAGTCTGTCGGTAACAGGTACTGATAGAGCTCATTTATGTCTATCTAGAATCTAGATTTTAGCGATCTGTTGTGGAATTGTGAGGACAGGTGTTGAAATTATTACGTAGCTTCTAAGTTCTACTGTGCTTTTACTTGTGACCTTTAAGTTACTTGGGTGGTTTTTAAGGTTTAATTGATTATCTAGTTCGTTATAGTATTATTATTATACACTACACACACAGTACACACATCCATACCAAACATTCTATAATGGGAACGTTTTCCTCTTTTTTGTATATCATGTCCAAAAAAAATTATAATATTTTTTTCCACTTTATCATTGTTATAATTATGTAAAACTACTGTCACATTAATTGTCTTATTATTGGTACATGTTCCTTTTTATTGGCGTATTGTTTTGTTAAAGTTAATTATAAAATATATTGTAATACAAATAGCTGTAAGGAATCTATGTATGTAAAAAATAAAAAGAAAATATTGTTTAGGGTTAGTAATAGATATTTTTTGGTTCAATTATAAGTAGAATATAGGGAGAATTAATATAATATCAAGGTGTAATCTAAATAAGTAATACAATGAATTCGTAATCATATCATTTTTTTATATATTAATTATTATAATTTTAAGGGACAGCGTCAATATTCGTTAATAAAATAAATTAATTTCTCCTCCTAAATTTGAAAAATATTTCCGAGAGAGATAGAGTAGGTATATATCAAGAAAAAAATCTGGGTATACCTTTAACAATGTTCAAAATTATTTAAACTGCTTGATGATAACAGTAAGTTAACCACTGGACAATCGGTAATATCAAAAGCCAAGATTTATAAATGATACCCGATCAAAGCAAATGACCCCAATCCTGCAATCTCATGCATTTATTCTCCACGCAGTTGAGTAATGGCGAAGATATCAATAAACATCTCCTAAAGCCCATGTTATTGAAATAATTTGTCATCAATGTGAATTATTGATGTTTATTTTATTAGTTAATTGATTAACGCGCTGATTCCATTGACATTTAATAATCTGTTAAAGTTATGGGTGCAGTCCTATACTAATATTATAAATGCTAAAGTTTGTGAGGATGGATGGAAGATTACAATAAAATTTAAATCTATCTTGTACCTATATTAAAATTATCAGTTATTTAACAGTAATATTATTGGTATACTTATTTATTTTATGTAAAAACTCTAGCTAGTGAGCTATGTTTGGTTTTACATCCAACATTATTCAGAGACATAAAAATTCGAAAAGCGATCAAAAGCTCCAATTTTTTTATGCTTAGTACAATTAAAAAACGCAAAACGTATAAAACAATCTTCTGTTTGAAATACGTCAATCGAAAATAATATATGTTGTTTATTGCAAATAGCATTGCATAAACTCCCTCGATGATATGAATGAATATTTATTATTACCTACGTAAAAAGATTTAAATTGTTAATATAAATTTCACTTTCTTGGTCTCTATTCGTTTCTAGTTTTACTAACATGAGTACATATTTATATTATTTTTCACCATTGCCTTTTGAAGGAAAATACTAACGTTTTTTTTAGGTTGTTGTGAAAAAACTATGAATAGAAAAGTATCGTAGCTTATTCTAATATTACCTATCTTTCATTATAACAATACTTAAATAATTAAATAATTTGGCGAAAACAATTGCATAAATTTTCAAATTGTCTCTATCAAGCAGCCATATAACCAGCTTCCTGTTGGTGAAAGAATTTACAAAAAGATTAAGTAACTTTTACATTCATCTTTTTCAAACATACAAAAAAATAGTTGTTCCCATATTTTTTAGTATATTAATTTGACTTAACACGTTCACTGCGCCATCATTATCAAAGAACTTTCAGCTGGTGCTTTGGAGACCTAAAAGATCTCGAAACTTACCAACCCTTTAGTGCGTTTGAGACCTAATCAGTCTCCTAAAGATACAGTTTTGAAAATAATTTATATCTTCCAGAAAACAATGACATATACTTTGAAGTTTTTGTGGATGAAAGATAGTCTATTGTTTTATATTTTGCTAGGTTCGCACGCAGTTATGACATTTGAATAAACTACAAATACCAAAAAAAAATTAGATATCGATTGTATCTCGTACCGCAACGGAAGATAGTTCAATATGTGTAGTAAGTAGTGATGGGAATAAAATAATATACCAGTTGTCGATTGAAATAGTTTTATTAATTATGCAAAGTGTTTTTCATTAAAACATGGTAAGCACATTGATTGCTTACATTGCGCGCATATGGTAACAATTCGTTTTCCGAACATTTTCAAAATTTTTTATTATACTGCTGCATCGTCAACGATGCAGCAGTATAATCCGGCTTTGATTTTTTGTTCTTCTCCGTATCGCTGCTTTCCGAATCGGTGGTAAATGTTAAAAATATGTAATGACGTTTCAAAAGTGCTTGTATAAGAAGTCTAATTGAATAAATAAATGTTTGAGTTTGAGTTTGTTAGAAATCTCACCAAAATAAATAGATTTTTTACACTTTTTTCTTTTAAAAGAACTCATTAGTTTATTAAAAATAATCAACACCTAGATACGCGAGTATTATTTCCAAAACGAGCGAGCTCCCACATCGATGCTAGGACAACACTAAACCGAATCACGCAGCGCCCGCGCCGCCTACCCTCCCTCTCTTGCGTCTACGAGGCCTACGATTCCAAGAGTACCGACATATCTCCAGACGCAAGGAATGAATATAATTACAGTACTGTGCGTTAGGGACCTAATCCATCTCTAATTTATTTTTTAATGTTATTGAACTCAGCTTTAAGTAGGAAGCAAATATGTATATTTGTCCTACTCATACTTAAAGAACTTTACAAGTTAGATCCTCCCGCAAGGAGTGAAAAAACACGATTATATTCAACGCACAAAACGAAAGTCCTGCAAGGGATCTGATAGATCTCGTAATGCAGCGAACGTGTTAAAACACATCGCTCATTTGCTTCTATAACGTGACAAAGTCAAAATCTCAATTGTTGGGAAAACGCATTTGAAAGTTTAAAATTCCTGTAACTTTTTAATTATTATGCTTAGACTATTCAGCTCAATACAACATATTAAAACGTTCTCGTTTTTTTGAATCAAATTGTATTCAGAACAATAAGTCGGTTATTAAATTTATTATGATTATTTATTTCAGAAAGGGCCCTTCTTGTTGCGTTTTTCTTGTTAAAAGTGTGCAGTATTGCGTTACAAACAGATATGTATCATTTTTCTTGAAAAAAAAATTGAATAAAAATCTAAAAATTTACAAGTTATGTCGTATTGTTACGTTTTATTGATAATCAGTTATCTAAATGTATTGGAAATTTTAATTAAAACGTGTTACTGTAGTAGAAATCTTTTTATTTTTGTACTTTGTTTTACAAAATGAAAGATATTTTTGCGAAATTATTGTGTAACTTTCTCTGAAATACAAGTAATATACACATTTAAAAAAAATATACAATTATAACCAGACATTAATATTTTTTGTTTTACTTTTACTCACAAACGTTGGCAATTATAATATTACGACCCGCCCCGAATTCGCACGGGTGCAATCCTGATACCATCGATTTTTCTGAAGACTTTTTCATGTGTTAAATACTTAGTAGGTAAATTATTTTGATAAGTCTCGTAGGGTTCAGAATGCGTTTGCAATGCAGGCGGAAAATAATGTAATTATTTACAACATCACATTAGAAACGTCAAAAATAACAGTTCATTCACCTATTTATGGATGCTATTATACAATATACATATAAACCTTCCTCTTGAATCACTTTATCTGTTAACAAAAACTGCATCAAAATTGCAAAACGCATTCGGCCGGGGAAAACGATTTCGTTTTATATTTTGCTTATCTCAGTAATATTAGGAAACTAATCTTTATTGCGGGTCCCGGTCAAACATAAATCAAATAAACATATTAGCAAAACAAATCACAGGTTCTTGTCTCGAGACAGCTTCTTGATCTCTCCTAAATTCCAGTAATCTTTCAGTATTTCACGGTGTTGTTCTTCGGAAAAAAAAATTGACACTTGAAAATGCAGGTTTCCTTGCAGGATTCTCTTTTAGTTGACGGGGCGGCACAGTTTTTTTTGTGATGCTTTCGATTCGTAGGACTGTCTTGCATTTTTTAACTGATTTGTAATATTTTTTTTTTCATATTTCTTTATTCAGTGGTATTTTTTACTCGTTTATGCTATAAAATAAATTGATTGTTTAATTCATTTGTATTTCGAGAATCGGTATGATGTTTTCGTTTTTCTAACTTAAGTGAATGTAAAATAAAATAATGAATATTTTCTCGTACAAGATTTACAAGCTTCCTAGACCGTGATTCCATCTGAAAAATAAATTAAGTAATCAGACAACATTTTTATCATTTATAATGCAACATTGTAGCGTATTCGTTGTAAAAATGTATTATTTTTTATCAAGAATGTGTTAACTTGAGATAACCAACATAAATACCAAACATTTTGTACTTTTATTATCAACTGTAACGGAACATCTTAAATTAACCAACAAAAAACATTGTTTATTTCAGCAACAACGGGACAATCCTATGTAAACCGTAGCATGCGAATACTATTTTTACTACAATAATGACCCACATACAAATGTCCCGTTATAGCTGCAAATATAAATCAGTAAAAAAACAAAAAGCTGTACTTACCTTTCAGCAAAACCGTGATACAATAAGCTGTTACGTTTTTACCGCAATCGGGCAGCAGTTTCCTTCTCAAGGGAGCAGCGACAACTGACTTAAACCGTTCTTGCATTAAATTGAAGAGCAAAAAGAGATTTCGCTAAACCGATAGTCGCCGACCTTTTCCCTCATAACTCGGTCATTTTTGGAGCTAGAAATATCGCGTTTTAGCAGCAGGTAGAGCGCGATGCGACGGATTCTACTGTATCATTATTCCATAACGATACATATGCTCGTTAACACGTTCTTGTCGCAAATGAGCGACATGTAGGTGTAATATACATCAACGCACACACAAACTTTCGAGGAAAATCGAACTAATTTATGAGTTATAAAATAAACACAAAACAGCGAACATAACTTAAGGCCAGAAATAAAAATCAAATTTCAATATTTGTAGCGCCATTTTGTCATATAAATACTTCACGTTTTATTTTATATGGGTTTTCGGTCAATTGGTACAAAAACCAACGACAAATAGGTCAAAACAAAATCTCTTGTTCACTTTTTTATGACGAATTTTAATATTTTCGATGCTATATCGCCTGTTTTTTGTCGTGTTTTTCCTATTTTTCATTATAACGACAAAGACTGTTTTTCAAAAACATTTATATTATTATGTTGGCACGACTTTCCATATTTTCATCGCAAGAATAAGCAAAAACGTAGTAAAGCTTGGCCCAATTAAAACCAAGGCATACCCTTACACTGGTAAAAACAAAATAGGCAGGGTCTCTTTATAAACACACATTCATCTGTCCTTACATACCAAGAAGATGTATTGCAATTAATATAACGTCCCACTAAGCAATCACACAAACATTTTCAGTAGCAGCCATACTATTATATTTTCTGTGGTAGCAGTAAAACCTTTGTACTTCCTAACTGTACTTCCCGGATGACAATTATTGACTTCAGTTTTATGGTCAGAGATAAATAGGATGCTTTCAGCATTGGTGTTCGCTGGATTCCTTTGACGTTTATATTATGCTGGTTTATGTACTATAATTTTGCTTATTAAATAAGAAATTATTTGCCTTGCTTCGCGTAGGTTGACCCAAGAGAAAATATAAGCTCACCAACGTTCCTTATGCCTTATTAGATTCTTTAATTAAAATTAAGGGCCGATTTTTCAATGCTTGGTTAAAACTTATCCGTCCAATAAAGTATTACACGATAATATTAAAATTTCACGTAAACTGTCAAATACCGGGCAATTAGAATACTTTTTTAAAACGGTAGTTTTATACATTATTCGACGAATAAATTTTAACCTGCAAGGATTGAAAAATCAGCCCTAAATGTCAACAATTGTATCGAAAACAAAAGAATCACGTCAATCGTTTGAAACCGACAGAGTTAGCGAGTAACGAAAGCGAAAAAAATTCAAAATAAATTGAGAACCTCTTTCGTTTTTCGCAATGACACTTGAAAATAGCCTGGGTGCTCGGTAAAGGCACGTAAAGATTGTGTAGAGATGTAGCTTTATGTTTGTGTATGAATGAATAAAATCAATACAGTGCGCTCAGTTTTTGATATTTCATGCGTTTGACATTTCGTCCTAAGAGACGTAACCATGTGTCGCTCAGGTACTTATTATATTTATTTAATCTTATCATAAATTGAATATAGACAGGTTATTATTTGTCATCGCAAGTCAAGATGTGCAAAAAACCAAAGGACACAGTGACATTGTGGTGTTGTTAAAAACAAGAAAATTAAAATAAAACTTGTCACGACATTCTGGGAAAGTTATTGCGCCACACATAGTTTAGTATTAATAGAAAACCGATAGTACAATCATGAATGTTATTGTTTAAATGGCTATTGTATTGAACTTTAGTAAAAATAATTTTAATAAACATTCGAGTGCAGTAACTTACGTAGCTAAAAGCACACTTTAATTTAAAATGGGAAACATACAAAAAATATTCGTATGTAAAATATAATATCTAATGCTTAAAACGAAATTGGAAACCTCTCTTTAATAGATAAAAAAAATCACAATATGTAATTTAATTCTAAAGAATATTCAATGAACAACAGGAAAAATCAATAAAATGCGATGTAGAGACAATGCGATTGAAACACTATATTAATTAATATTAAAGACAAATATTGTTCCGCTCTATTTCATTTCGAGTGTCTATTTCATTCACTATGTGATAACTTGATTTATATAAAGTTTCTTTCTTTAAAATATAATAATAGTATTTAGTATGTTCTAATGTTTTCAGATTTATATATACTTAGAGGTCCGCCCCGGCTTCGCTCGTGGTACATATTTCGCAATAAAAGGTAGCCTATGTCCTTTCTCGGGTATCAAAATATCTCCATACCAAATTTCATGCAAATTGGTTCAGTAGTTTAGGCGTGATTGAGTAACAGACAGACAGACAGAGTTACTTTCGCATTTATAATATTAATACGGATGTTCTATGAGGAGTTGGAAAATTAGACCATTAACTACGTTGATAACTTATATATTTAAATCTTCTATTTAACATAATTTTCCATTACTAGGTACAAGAAATAACTAACATCAATACGTTTTACGCATGCTGAAAAGGTACCCTAGTAGGTATATTACTTTTGGGCTTTTTTATAACATAATTTCCTTCAAACCAACATAGTAATTAGTAACGCACTTTTATACATTTTAACTGTTAGATATAATCAAACTCTCAAAAGGAAACTTTTATGTGTATCATAAAGAAGATAAGCTTGGTGGTAAGAAGCCATAATAATTACAGTATTAGAGGTAGCGGGTTTGATACAAAAAATCTTTGGAAAATTTTGTAATTTTTTTTATAAATACATAGTACCTTGGTCGTTGTAAAGTTTGGATAGTATATTTATTAGGACCGATACAACAACAAAAAACACTTTTAAATACGATAAACACAAATAATTTTAATTTTAATTAACTAATAGCGATTTATTTAAAAGGACTTAATAGAGTTGTTTTATTGAATTTCTTAGACAAAGTAAATTAACAGAAAATATTTGGTTTAATCTTTAAACCATAAAACTCATTCGCATATCACGTAACTCTGACATAAATCTGCCATAGATTATAAACATTTTTATAGAATGCTCTACCATTGATCAAAGCTAACTTTAAATTAAGTATTGCTATACTTTTTATTTTAACTTTTTATTTATAATGTACCGAATAGTAAATATGTACCACATCTTAAATTCTATGAACATTTAAGTCAATGTATTTTTAATTATTAAAATTCACAACGCAGGTTTACCAACAAAAAACATACATTTTAATCTCAATTAAATATAACCTAACAAAGCAGTTTCAACACTATAAAATAAAATTAACACCACAATTAATCACTAGGCATTTCGGATTTATACAACAAAAACCGAAATGGTTAACAATAAAAAACCAAGCAAGGTCCATCGTGACTATATTGGCATAACAATAAAAATTATAACTTATACAAATTACCCAGAACTAACCGTTGTTCATCCGTATATCTGTACGTCTGTAACACACACACACAGTATAGTTGAATCACAGAACACTAAAATCACGGTGTCACACACTACACGTAAAGAAATCGATACATGCGCGGGCGCAACCGTCTCCTACGCAGGTCGGTCGGTGACTGGCGCGGCTAGCCACCTGTCATCCTGCCACTAATAAAAAACAATAGCAAACATTAAAATCCATAGTAGCTGAGTAATAGCCAAGTTTAATGTGATGCTTGAACATTTCTGTCGTAATGTTTGAGTTTGTCTTACAAGAGATATCACTTTGGATTGATGTTTTTGTTTTATGGTGCGTAGAGGATACATAGAGGCTCTAAGAGCGATACAACCTACGTAAGTTTATTAATAATATGAAAACATAATACAAAGGAAACCCTCGTTTTGCAGAAGCAATATTCTTGAGTTAATTCTCTTGATAAATGTGTTCAGTTCATAAATTAAAATAGTCTATAATAGTAAAAGCAATCTATAATATTATGAAGTTAATATTTTTATAAGGAATTTAGGAATTGTATAGTAAATATTATGAAAACATAAGCACACTTATTAAATGCTTATAAAAAATATAGATAAGATATATTAATCCACATTGATACCGTGAAGAGCTATCTCAAACTTAGGGAATAAATTAAAATAAATAAATACATAATCAGTCTTTTATATTTTATTATTGGATAAATTGATTATAAATAACTAATTATAATTAATATGTATCAAATGTAGATCAAGAGCTTGACTTTAAAATAATTTATGGCTAAATTTAAGGCTTTAGTGAAATAAATTTTAACCTTCAGTAGAACTCTACATAATTAATAAAATCGTATATATAAAATGGTTTGTTGTTTTAATGTTATAGTCCAGTGATATACTCTTAGATTCTTATGAGACTCTTATTAGACTCGTAAGAATAAAGAAATATAACAAAAAGCTTGGTTCTTATAAATTAACTATGTGGAACTGACAGTTCAAGTGAAAAGGAGATCATATTATTTAAAAAAATAATTATCTCGAATAAAATTATATGTTTAGATTTTTCCTAATCCTGGTCAAAGTTAAAATGAATTTAGTCATAAAAAAGCTTGTCTAATTTTAAGCCGCATTTAAGCATTGTACCATAAACGTACGTAAAGTAGAGTCAAAAATGTCACTGCGATC
Organism: Colias eurytheme; assembly: GCA_907164685.1. Classification (NCBI taxonomy): domain Eukaryota; kingdom Metazoa; phylum Arthropoda; class Insecta; order Lepidoptera; family Pieridae; genus Colias; species Colias eurytheme. Next base: position 18,346 of record CAJQZN010041779.1, on the reverse strand, counting down.
TCTATATACTTTAACACAAAAGAAAAATGTACATATTATATTTAAAAAAAATATAAATATGTATAATATTACACCTTTCCCACCAATTTATAATTAATTCTTTCAAATACAGTTAACTTTTATATATATAGTTATTATATATTTTATACAGTTAACGAACGACGCGAGCGAAGCGAACGCGAAACTTCAACAAATAACAAAAGAATCTCAAACTCAAAACATTTAGTTATTCAATTAGATTATTCTAGAAACACTTTTGAATCATCATAACAGTTTTAACATTTGAGTAACACCACCGATTCGGAAAGCAGTATCTATGGAAAACCCACTCAAAATATCCGCGGTTTCACCCGCATTACTCCGCTCCTGTTGGTCTTAGCGTGATGATAGCCTATAGCCTTCCTCGATAAATGGGCTATCTAACACCGAAATATTTTTTCCAATCGGACCAGTAGTTCCTGAGATTAGCGCGTTCAAACAAACAAACTCTTCAGCTTTATAATATTATAGATACTACTATACATACCATAAAGCCTTCCAAAATCACTCCAACCAAGTTAGTGTCAATAAGATTATCCAGGGGTTAATGTACTTATTCAGATATATGAATCTGACTCACTCAATGTGGTACCGCTATTAGATGAAATAATAGACTATTGTGTTGTATACGAACTACGTGTTTTATGGTATACATGTACTTTGTATTTGTTTATGTGTGAAATTATATATACAGTACTTGTGTATGTGTGTGTCAATCAACTGTATTTTTTATTTGCATGCAATTTTTACTTATTGAAAAAATCTCATGATAAATTACTTAGGATAGAAATGTACTTAAAAAATCGGTAAGTAAAGTTGATAATTAAAGAGCAACAACAAAATTACAATTAATTATAAGTTTATAAACAAAACAATTTGCGGTTTAAAAGTTTCCTAAAGCTATTATGTCATATGTGGTAAAATATTTAATCACATTACTTACACCCAATTGAACACTCTTTATTAGTGTTTTTGTATGATATACGACCGGTTTTAATGATCTTTAATAGGAATAAGCTCCGGAAGTACTGTAACGGTTTTGAAAGTAATTAGAAATGCTTAGAGTTTATAATGGAATACGAAGTGTCAGGAAAATATGGACAGTAGTTCGAAAATCATATTGTATCTTAAGTATCTATATTTTATTCCTACGACCACATATAATAAATAATACGGGACTAGTTCTACGACTCGAAAAACGAAGCCTGAAAGATCTGTCCTAAAATTTCAAAATAGTTTAATATTTTTAAGGCATTATCTAACGATATCAATTAAGCATTGTTTGCCTTGCCTCTTTCCAAAGTATTTTTGTTTACCCTATTTTTACAATCTACTATCACATTATTTCCAAAATTATTTAACAACTATATTGTATTCTTGACCGCTTTAACTCGCTTGACCTCGGTGTTGTAGGTGAAGTTAAACAAGTTTATGTAGCTGAAAATCTCACGCCAGAAATGAGACATATTTTCATGGAGGCTAGACAAGCTTCTAAGACACTTGATTACAAGTTCGTGTGGGTTAAGTTTGGGAAGGTCTATATGAGAAAAAACGAACATTCTCCAGCTGTAATCATTAATAGTCTAGATAAGATTAAAAATCTGCCTTAGTCTTTACATAATTATCTGCATCTACATTTAACTTTTATTATTATTATTTTTTTTTTTAACCGCTGCATTATGCTAATATTTTACCAGAATGTAAACAGAATTAGAAGTAAGCTTCAGGATTTCTTTTTAAATGTATTAAACTGCAATTACGATATTATCTGTTTAACAGAAACTAATCTCGATCCTTCAATTAAAGATAGTGAAATATTGGATAATCGCTATAGAATTTTCAGGAGAGATCGGGATAAGTGCACTAGTCATAAAATTTCTGGTGGAGGTGTTTTAATTGCAGTAAAAAAAGATTACATAGTTAATAGAGTTTTCGAATGGGAAACTAATGTGGAATGTATTTGGCTAAGCTTAATTAACTTTAAAAATAAACACATTAGCAAAATAATAAAAATATGTCTAGTGTACTTACCACCGGATCTTTCCATTGATAAACTGAAAGCTTTCTATAATGATACTACTGAGATTTTTTCAGGATCCGATGATTCTTTTATTTTACTGGGGGATTTCAATACTCCTAACTTAGATTGGATTAATTGTAACGCGACGAAAACTGCTACTCCTAGACCTTTGTTTAATGACGTTAAAGTCAACTTAATTTTAGACTTGATGACTTACGGTAACCTTAACCAGTACAATTTTATCAAAAATAACAATAATCGCACTCTGGATTTATTTTTTGCCCGTTTGATTCCGGTATCACTTGAACCCTCAATCGCACTTAGTAAAATGGACGTTCATCATCCACCTTTTGAAGTGTGTGTGAATGACATTCACGTCCCGTCTCTCGAACCATGTAAGAATAATAAAATCTTAAATTTTAGAAAATGTGATATAAATAAATGTAAAGATGAACTTAGGAATATTGATTGGAAGGTTCTCCTTTCCTCCGCGGATATAAATGAAAATCTAACACAGTTTTATAACACTCTAAATCTCATCATTAAAAATAATACACCTTATAAGCAACAAAGAAATTCATCAGTACCTATTTGGTTTAGTAACTCTCTAATCAAATGCCTACGGGAAAAAGAGAAATTTCATCATAAATTTAAAATGTATAAAAACCCACGTGATTATGACACTTTCTCTCTTTTGCGTAAAAGGTCTAAAAAGATGATGAAGGAGTGTTATAACAATTATTTAAAAGATATTGAATCGTGTCTACATAAAGGTAATATTAAATTATTCTGGAATTACGTAAAGAGTAAAAATAAATGTTCAAGTTTTCCCCAAAATATAATAACATTGTTGCTACTAAGGGTAGTGATGTCTGTGAAACATTTGCTAAATATTTCCATTCAGTATATGAAAATAATGCCATTGTTGAGGATCCCGTCCACAACAATTGGTCTAATTGTCTTAACAAAGTAGTTATTGAAGCGCATGATGTTAAAAAACTTCTTAAACAATTGGATCCGAACAAGGGTCCTGGACCGGACGGTATTCCATCTCATTTTGTTAAATCTTGCTATAACGAACTCACCTTACCACTTTATATAATTTTTAATAGATCTCTATCTACAGGCATCTTTCCTGACTTTTGGAAGATCGCTCACGTAATTCCAATATTCAAATCCGGCGATAGATCGGACTGTTGTAACTACAGACCCATCTGCATACTAAATTGCTTTGCTAAAATATTTGAACGTGTTATTTATAATCAAATTTACAATTTTGTTAAACCTTTACTTATTTCTGAACAACATGGATTTGTCGCGCGTAAATCAACAACATCTAATTTAACTGAATATGCTGACTATCTCCTAGATACTTTGGACAACAAAGGACAAGTGGATGTCATTTACACCGACTTTCAGAAGGCGTTCGATAAAGTCAACCATGAGCTCCTGATTAAAAAGCTGATGATTTGTGGCATACATGGGAACTTATTGCGTTGGATCATCTCGTACATTAAAAACCGCACTCAAATAGTTGCTCTCAACGGCTACCTATCTGAACCCTATTCTGTTCCTTCCGGTGTTCCCCAAGGTTCCCATCTTGGCCCTCTTTTGTTCGCGGTTTTTATAAATGATGCACCCTTACGATTTAATATAGGTAGTAAATGTCTACTTTATGCGGATGATCTGAAACTATATAGAAAAGTCGAAAATATTGCTGACTGCCAGTTGCTTCAAGAAGACTTAATTGCTCTTCATGCCTGGTGTAAGAGAAATTTAATGAAATTAAATACCTCTAAGTGTCATGTTGTCACATTTACTAATAAAGTAAACAGTATTAACTTTTCGTATCAAATTTCAAATATTATCTTAGGTCGTAAAGAATTCATACGAGATCTAGGGGTGACATTCGATAAAAGTTTATCATTTATCGATCATGTCGAATCTACTGTCAAAAAAGCCAATCAAAATTTAGGCTTTATATTACGAATGTCCAGATCTTTTAAAAATAAAAATAGTGCCCTAATCCTTTATAAATCTCTGGTCCGTAGCACCCTTGAATATGGCTCCTCAGTGTGGTCTCCATTCTACAAAACACATATCGACAAGCTCGAATCGGTACAAAAACGATTTTTACGTTCTCTATGCAATCGTGAACACCTTAGAAGATCCTTGCCCACCTATGACATTCGACTTAAATATTTCAATTTGGATTCACTTGAAATGCGACGTAAATTCATTGATTTAACTTATATGTATAAAATTATCAATAACCTAATTCACACCGATATGCTTTGTAAATTCTCTTTATATTGTAACGCTCGTGTCACTCGGAACGCTAAACCCTTCTATATACCCGCCACTCGCTTATATATTTCTTATAATAACCCAGTATATAGGTTATGCCGACTATATAACGAAATAGTTAATAAAGATAACACTATTGACATATTTTCAAATAGTCTAGCCAGTTTTCGTCGCTTAATACTTACTGCTCTGCGTAGCACCTGAAGCATACGGATTTATGTCGAATCTTGTTAGCCTAAGTACATATATCTTTTATTGTATTTTTTTTTTATTGTTGTGGTAACAGTATTTTTTAATTGTTTTAGCATCTTTCACACTCTAAACATTTGTGTATCCATAGAATAGGCTTATACATAGAACGTTATTAATTGTACTTGAATAATTTGTTTGTTATATTGTTGTATAAGCTGTTTGGAAACTAATAAAATAAAATAAAAATAAAATTCTACCACCATACCAATAATATAGATAAACGAATTTTACACTAATTCATGCAAATTAAAATTCACTAAATATTAAGCTCGATCACGAGAATTCATTGTATAAATTACAACATGATAATATATGCGTAAATTAAATACAATATGATGTTTTCTTCCATTTAATTATACATGCATAATACAGACATACATACAGACAAATTAGTTCCAATTGATATTTAGTATAATGGCTTAGAACCGGCAAGCGCGGATCCAGGGGGGGGGTCACGGGGTCATGACCCCCCCCTGGGCTAGGTCCACGACCTAAGTGGACCACTAATTTAATATTAACTTTTTTAAATTAACAAATTAATACTGTTGAACATGATGTTTTTATTGAATTTTGAGACAAAAGTAATATAGAACAATGAAATCAATTACAAACGGTAACGGAAGACAATATAACAAAAATTATAGAAAAAGTTTATTAGGGTCGACCTGTGGTCGTAATTTAAGGACAAAAAACAGGATTTTCGATTTTTTAAAAAATCTATAACTGCGGAATAAAGTGTAATGGTAAAGTTGTATGTAATTTTTTTTTTTTCTACAACTTTTGCTGTTACACTTTTCACACAAAACCTCAAATATCGAAATATCCCAGTTCGTGGATAAGAAATAAAATAGCAAAATTTTTTTTAAATGAACAATAGAAAATACAGTCAAATTACAACAAAAAATCGGCCAAATGCGCGTCGGACTCGCGCACCGAGGACTCCAAGCAAACATATTTTTTCATTATGTTGTATCTTACAATTTTGTTTAAAGGATATTTTCTTTATCTGTGCTTGTAAGTGCTTAAGTCGTTGCTTTTAACCAAATTTCAAGACTGTGTTCACGGGAAGTACCTTGTAGGTTTTGATTGATGATTCCCTTGCAAGTATAGTTGCGAATTACAGAATATTATAAAGCTGAAGAGTTTGTTTGTTTGTTTGTTTGAACGCGCTAATCTCGGGAACTACTGGTCCGATTTGAAAAATTCTTTTGGTGTTAGATAGCTCATTTATCGAGGAAGGCTATAGGCTATATACCATCACGCTACGACCAACAGGAGAGGAGCCACGGGGGTGAAACCGTGCGGAGCGGCTAGTTACAGAATATTATGCGGCTCTAATTGCTTTTTCTTTAGATTGCGTTGACATAGAATTTGAATTAAATAACAGATTTAAGTTATTATAGACCTGAGTTCTGATGTGAATATCAATTAAATACATGTAGACGTTCATGAGTACATGTATTTATTTGATATTCACATCGGGATTGTTACTTTAAAATGATTTAAATAATATATTTTTATTTAATTTAATTATTAAATAATTAGGGTTTTCGCAGTTATTACTACATCTGTGCTATAACACGATACTTTTTACTCAATTTCAAGACTGTGTTTATGGGACAGGGTGCTCCCTGCAGGTATTGATTCCCTTGCTAATATCGAAATCCTACGGTCTACGGTCCCTTGATGCTGTGAAAAATTCAAACGTTTTAGCCAACGCAATCAAAAGATGCAGCTGTAAATGCTGAAATTTTTCGCAAAATTCGACACTCCCTAAGAAATCAAAACCTACAGGGTAGTTCCCGAGTACACAGAGTCATGAAATTTAGTACAATAAAACGTCTTATAACGCAGACTAGCTTACCTAGCTTACCTAGCTGTGAAAAAATCAAACTTATAACTTATAAGCCAAGGCAATCAAAAGATACAGCCGTTTATGCTGTAAATTATCGCAAATTTCGACATTATCGCAAGGGAATCAAAATCTATAGGTATTGTGCTACTTGTGTCAGCACAGATGGAGGAAAAATTGCTAAAACATACATTTCATGCTTAACAACATTCGCAAGTGTTGCCAGGAATCAAAACCTACAGGGTACTTCCCGTGAACACAGAATCTTGATATTTAATCTTTATTTAATAGAAACTTACGTCTTATAGCACAGATAAAGGAAAAATTACAAAAAGCATAAATTTAATATTAAAACATATAAAAATGTTTGTACTGAACTCTTGGTTCGCGAATCCGACTCGCACTTGACCAATTTTTTTTTAAATCTACGTATCAATTAAATTACCAAAATATAGCTTTTGAAAATTTCCCACGTCTATGTGACCCCCCCCCTGGCACTAAGGCTGGATCCGCCCTTGAGAACCGGATATATCGTATAAAAACTTAAAAGCGTCTTAGAGCCGCTACTGGTATTTCCTCTTAATTTTGACAATGATTAAGAATTAGGGTCATGTCACATAAACCAAGCTAAGATAGTACCACGCTATATAATTACAATTTGTGCCTCAATGACGATTCAAAAGTGCTTCTAGAAGAAGTCTATTTGAATAAATAAATGTTTGAGTTTGAGTTTTAATAACAACGTAGCAAAAGTTAATTCATCTAGAATTTTCAATGTTGATAGATTCCTCGTAATTTTGGCCTCTTTTGTTAAAAAAATAATGTATTTGCATGAAAAAGTAAAGTATATAAAGTATGTGATATACATCTGGATTCTACCTACCTTTTTCATAAAACTTTTTTAGTTAGTAATTTACGTGTTGTTTCAATTTGCAGACATTAATTATAAACATCTATCAATATTTATTTTTTTATCAGCCTTCAAAGGCTTCTTATAATTTATAGCATAGCTTTCAGAATACTCAATCCTATTCGTCACAATTACAATAAATTATTTTAAAATAATTACAATATAACTAATTACGAGCTATTTCGTTAGTACAGTAATTAATTTTTAATAACATTTTTTCGCTCTAACTATTAATTATTTATTTATTACATCAAAAGCTTCTTGAATTAAAACTTGTTTTTTTTTTTGTATTCTGTTTAAATTTATAAATTTGACAGAGTCGAGAATCTTGAACATATGTGTATTTATGAAAAAAAAATGTAATTGGTTTTGTACATTTATTTTAAACAATATTTTAAAACATTGTTCATAATAAATTGACTTCACTTGCGAGGAAACGTATAACAACTCTGTTTTTTTTTATTTTTTTTTTCAGAACTATGGAAATCCTGTTGTATCAGACACAGAATCGACAGATTCACTACTATGGAATATGGCGATCTACTTCAGACAACATCACATCAACTTTGTGACATTATTTTAACGTCTACGAATATATCCATAACCAAAGGATCTGTTAGCATCACCAATCACCATAAATATATTTATTTAATATCAAAACAATTTATAAATGTTTACAATGAAATACGTTACATATAATATGGTTACCAAACATACGAACAGAGTCATATCTATAGACTCACATTAAACACAGTCATAGTAAATTTGCAACACAGTGGCAGTCCGCGAAATCGAAATCAATAAAAAAATATTATGTACATGATATCTTAAATTCTGCAAAGATAGACGTGATAACATATTTGACATAAACTTTCATGTAGCAGTTATAACAATGAATAGGTAGTATAAAAACAGTCCAGGAATTAATCTTTTAGACATTGTTGAAATCGACAGACAACAATGATAATTAATCAAGTGCTTTTTTTCTAACTTTTAATAATATTATATTTTCATTTATTCATAGTAAAGTAGTACTTTAGTAGTACTTTTTAGCTATAGCATTAAATTATATAATTGTTTAAATATTATTGTTCTTTTTTTACAGCAACTTCAATTACCGCACTACGATTTTTGCATGGGGTCCAACGTCGGTGGAGAAAAGTTAGTTTCATAAGAATTAAGAACAGCAATTTACCATACTATTAAGGAGTAATGAATATTTTTTTGTCATACTGTACGCGCTGTAAATCCTAAAGTCGAACAGATTGTAATGGTTAGGGAGCCAGGTGCAAATTGGGTTCATTATTTCCTCTCAAGAGATAATTCGTCAGAAGCATCAGAGTACATATAGTATTATAAGGCCTCGTGAACGTCAGCTGGCGCTCGGTTGGGGGGGTGAGCGGTTGTAGCCTCCCACGCACGTAGGAAAAAAAATACATTCATTCATTCATTTCCTCTCAGCTAAAAATTTGTCAAATTGTAGCTAACCCAATATCTCAACGGAAAAAAATAATCAGCTGGTTACAACATGGTGTATTATACGTCAGCTGGTGTCTCGAACATGAAAGTTAAATTTAAAGAAAAATTTATTTTCCGTGATTTCCTCTCAAACAAAAATATACCTGATGATAGCTTATATGTAACTGTGGATAAATATATATGTCAGCTGGCTGTATCTTGGTGGAAAAACCGTCAGCTGATACGGGAGGCTACAACCGCTCTTCCCCCCAACCGAGCTCCAGCTGACGTTCACGAGGCTTCATAATACTATACTTTGATGCATTTTACTAATTACCGCTTGAGAGGAACTTGGTCATAAAATCTGTTCCTGGCTCCCGTACTATAATTAATTTCCTCGTAAAAATTGACCGTGTGTTTTTATACAACGATGGAACAACATTCTGTTCATAAATAATCAAAACTGAAGATGTTTTACCATTTGGACATTATCAATTATGGCGGATTCAACCAACTACATAAAATAAAGTGATGAATTGTCTTATATTGTTTAAACGCGCGTTAATAAATTACGCCAACATAATTTTGTGAATGTTGAAATAATATTAGGATGGCAATTAATCAGCAGGAGTAACTGAGAATAAGTTACGTAACTTGACCGCCGTTTATGTAATGTTTACTTAAGTAGGTAATACTTAAATCGTCTTGAGCTTCATATGTTTGTCCTTGGTTAATTGATTTGAGATTATTTTATGCCGTGAATATGTTACATATATTAATATAATCAAGCTGAAGAGTTTGTTTGTTTGTTTGAACGCGCTAATCTCAGGAACTACAGGTCCGATTTGAAAAATAATTTTGGTGTTAGATAGCCCATCATCGCGCTAAGACCAACAGAAGCGGAGGAATGTATAGGTGAAACCGCCGAGCACAGCTAGTGTTACATCTATCGGCTCTAAATTTTACAAATATTTTCTGTTTTTAGCATGAGTAGCATTTTTTGTCAATTTCCTTGTTCAGTTTGATTTTTGTTAGGCACCAAGAGGAAAATGAATAGGTATATAATTTTCTTAATAAGGAATTTTTATTCATAAGATGCTAACCCTAAAATGTAACTTCCCGTCGTTTGGTCAAGCAATAGAACTTGCGTGTTGTGACTTATAAAATAAATCTGATTAAGGCGTACTATACACGAGAATATTAAACGCTCTATTCTTAAAATATTTAAATTGTATATAATTTACTCATATTCAAGACTACTGCTAATTATATTAATTTATTTATTTGTGTTTATAAAAGTCAGTCAGTATTTATTAATTTTCTAATACGGTCATCAATATAGTCCAGTTCCTGAAAATGCTGTTTTAAGTTTAATTCCATAATTTGTGTTTCAATTTCTTATTAAAAAACTTTTATTAACGAGTTATCAAAAACTAATTCACACTTTCTCCTAGATTCATCTTCACCTTCCTGGCCTTTCATCGAGATTTTCATTCACGAGATTTGCCGCCTTACAATAAACCGCCTTATCTCGACCTAATAAAATCTGATATACATACACATTTATTAACCCTCCCACTTCTTTCGAAGGACCTGTATAAACAATAAATCATTTTTGAGTGCTTTAGACGTGGACAATAATCACTGTTATTTAGAAACATTTCTTTGGACACGCGACTCAACATATTTTTAAAGAAATTAATAGTCACGCGAACGAGCTCCGAATTTTTGTGAATGAATGTTTTAAAATACATTTTGTGTTACTAGATTTGCATTGCATTTGACTGTGAACCACGCCATTTTTATTTTTTACATTGGGTCAACTGCAGAAGCCATTTATAAACTGGCAGAAACATATTTTTGATAAATAGTTAAATAACTTTTTGAATGTTTGAGAAATTTTTATCAATTTCAGGCAGCCATGGCTATTATTTTGTTTGCTAATTGCATTAGTGCATTTTTATCCATTTTTTATCTCATGTCTAACTAGCCTAAGTTAGACATAAGCTAAGTTAGATTAAGAAATAGAATCCCTTAGGGCTGATTTTTCAATCCTTGGTTAATACTTATTCGTCGAATAGCGTATTAAACTACCATTTCAAAAATGTATTCTTTTCCTGTATTTGACAGCTTTCGGGTTACATTTTAATGTTATCGTGTAATAATACTTTATTGGGCGAGTAAGTTTTAACCATGGATTGAAAAATCGGCCCTTAGTTAAACAATTAAATGAGTTTATTTTTTGGGTTTAATAAAAATTATAGATTTGAATGCTACCTACCAAGAGGTCGCTAATTTTTCATTATTCCGACATTTACCTACCTACAATAAAACACAATAAGACCTGCAAATCACAAATAATGCTCAATTGACTTATTAAGTAAACAAACATACTTATATTTCCACAAAAATCACTATAGGAACTATTTAAAGTAGGTTAATGTAACTTTAACAACCGTCCGTCCGTGTGTTTGAAAATTGATAATGGAGGAAAGTCTTGCGTGTGCTGTAATTTTCCAATTTTCACTTAATGCACACTTCGTGTCATTCTAACGCTTTGACACTTTGAAACGATACGCTTTAATGGTTGACGCGTGATTTATTTATTTTACATTTGTACAGTAATGTAAATAATGCGTATGTTTCATATTTATGTTGTTGCTCATGCAATTTAGTTTGTATAAAAAAGTTCTGAAGTGAAAAGGCGTCAAGTTATGTTTCATTTTTATTAAAATAAATGTGATTTATGCATGCGTGTATTATAAATGTACCTACATATTATGCTGTAGAGCATTTTTGTCACTTAAATAAATACATTTTTCTCTATACGTCACTTTATGTCGAAGACACGGCATCTAACAAATATATTTTACTCAACTGTAGAATTCCTTTATATCATTAAGATGTTGGTCATGTCCGTCCGAATTCAAATCAATCCTTAATTTTCGAAAATCAGAAAATCAATTTACGTACAATAAATTGCTTCAAAGTTCGCAGAAGCAAGCATTTGAATTTGCGTAGGCATTAAGTTTGAACGCTACTGCTTTCCTTCAATATCGGAAGTAAAAAAAACACATTTAAATATGAATGTCTTAATATTGTACCTACCTACAGCTACATACTCACACTGGTGTAAGCAATACGTATTTCATTCGATCGTCTTCAATTACGTTTAAAACCATAAAACGTCACACACTCAAGAATATACCCTACTCCCATAATCATAAGGTACAAATCAGTACACGTTTCATCTAATAAGGTACATAGATAGATATCTTCTACCATAGTTGCAACTTGCAACATAGGAAGTTACCGCTTGGCTGGCTGAAATCGCCGACGGAGCATATAATGACGGACTTATTTTGGGGTCTGGTGGATATGGTACTTACTACTTGTACACTAGATATTTCAGGTTAAAGCCCCTAAGATTGTATTGTCAGCTATGCTATTGTATTTATATGAGATAATGTGTGTATGTTTGCACTTACATCGTGTAACAATGTATTTTCAGGTAACCTTCTTAGTTATACTACTGTTTCAGAGTTTGTTTTTATTTTTTGTAATTGTAAAAAATGTGTCAAGACTAATAAAGAAAAGGAAAGAGGAAAATGCGTACTTTTAAGTCTAAAATAATACATAAAACTTAATTTTAATAGGTATTATATATCTAGATAATAGAAAATAGATATAACCTACCAAATAAATTAAATAAATTCCACACGATACTCACCACATAATTCATGATATTATTATGTTTAACTGTTTGTCATTATTTTGTGTACAAAATATATGAAATAAGTAACATACATTATTTCATCGAAATACTTTCGACATGGATTTAAGCTAAGTTTGCGCAGTAAAAAGCAGACAGTACAGATAGATTCTACGCTCATAAATTGAAGATTAACCTATATTTTCAGGTAAACAAATACTATAAAAGTTAACTTCAATATCAAATTATTATTTAAACTATACTAGTGCAAATAAACTATAATCAATTTGATTGTTTCTTGCATAGCCTATCTATCAGGTGACTAAACAAAAACTTATTGAGTAGGAAGGTTCGAATGTATTCAACTATGACGGGACGGGACCTGCGTCAATGGCTTCACCTCGTTATGTTAGACAGATGCGCGCGCGCACCTGTCACTGCGCGTGCCCTAGCGTAGATCCTTTTGGTGTAAGAGCTGCTGATGGATTTATTTAAGGTTTATAGATAAAAGTTTAATTCATTATTCTCTGATAAAATAAATACATAGGTACTAGAAATCTAAAGTTTGTATGTTTGAACGTGCTAATATCAGGAACTGGAGTTGGAAACGTACGTGATCCTTGATAGCTGTGGGCAGTACATGTAACATGACCGAAGCCAGGGCGGATCGGCAGCGTATTTATTTATTAACACTTTATTGTGCTGGCATACAAATAAATTCTTAAAATTAAAACTTAAAACTAGTCCAGCACAGAAGGCGGCCTTATCACTTAAGAGTGATCTCTTCCAGGCAACCTACTGTGTGGAGTAATAATATTAATAAAATATCTCAAGTACATACATATAATGTGTAGAAATTACGTGTTAATTATTATGTTCTGAGTATATAGATATTGAGTTTATTCAAAGAGTATAATGTAGGACACATTATCACAAAAATTATAGCTTTATTTCAATACCTACGAAGCTGAAAGATACCTACCGAAACTTTGGTGCTGGAGATTCCGAAAATCGATCTTCAAATGCAAGCAGATAAAGAGTGTTCAATAAATATTTGAACAAAAAATATCTTACCTTACATAAATGCCAAGCTAGAACCAGGAAACTTTTAAATAATATTAATAAACTAACAAGACGAATATTTCTTCTAGAAACCACATAAATACTAGAAAATATTTAGAAAAGTAAAGTTAGCTCTTACGCTATCTCATTCATTATGTGCAGTCAGTTAGCACATTTCTATTGTAAATACATTAATAATACTAAACTATGGTGTTACAAAAATTGCATAGTTACTATTATAATAACACAAATATACTATAGAAATAGCAAACCTCTCTTTTATCGTCTTCTCAATAGTGGAATATTTATGTTCATCTTTATTCGAATTTTCATCAAAGTACTTTTTTCCCAAAGAAAATGGAACAATTATTAGCTCCTATATTTGGAAAATCTATTTAACAACCGATATTAATCATAGGAAAAAAGCTATTCAAACCATAAAATTAAATCAAAAAGAAATTACCCGTTTTCTACAAATATACCGTAATACATGTGCAAATCATCACAGGTTGCGGCTTCGAGCAATAAATAAATTGGTTTTCTTCACAATTGTACCAGTTTGTTCAAAGACACTCCATCAAGGCTGTACAAATAATGCTAAAAGATTGATTCCTTAATATGATTAATGATTTTAACCGACGCGGACGTTCCGGAAATAACTGAGGTTTTCATGTCGAAGGTAAGTAAAATTTTAATATTAAGCCGTAACAAATTATATGATTGTTATATTTGATTATAAATACTGATTTTAATGATACTTTATGTATTAAAGACCCGGTTTTAGAAACAAAGAGTTCTAGGGCTTATTGACGACTGTTTTATTGATCGATTTTCTGGGAAATTTACCGAGTAGGTCATTACTTGTTTTTATGTAATATCTAAAACCTTATTCTTTACTGATATAACAGTTCCAGGTCGTTTAATAAACACTTCAAAAACGTATGTTAATAAATTTATCATAATCTATTGCTATTCTGTTGTGTTTTACAAGAACAGAAGATGTATTTATTCTCGTATTAACGTGTGTTTGTTGATGTGTGATATTATGTTCAATCGACTAATTATCTATGTACGATAATCAATGTCAAACAATAAACTCGCTAATGGTTTCCAAGTAGTTGAGCAGATGCTAAATGAAGAAATTGCCTCTACTTATGTAGTTATGTACCTGTGTATTAAGTATGTATCTATACCGAACATTTTATAGATTATCAAATCAGTATATAGTATATAGGTACATATATGAAATGTAACGAAATGAAATGAAATACGTTTCTTATGGATACATAAAAAAGATACAAATAAAATGAAACAGGTAACTTAATAATATATTATGTATGCCGCATTACGCGTTTTTTTTAAGTGGGGAAATCTTCAAAGATACCCACGGCCCCTGGGGAAGGAGCCGTGGGTTATGTCGGATTCTTACCGACTGTGTTCCGTCGAGCCGCTTTAATGATGGGGCCGCGGGTATTGGTTGGCATTCTTCCGCGACCATGCCACATTACGCGTACCACTCAGTGCAATACACTGATTTTCAGTGGTTGCCTTAGGTCATATTACACACGGTTAGACTATCAAGCAATCACTACACATTGTAACTCATACCTTTTTATCTGACGCAAAATGTATTGTTACGTCATTCAGATGGATCACTTAGCTCCCGAACGTATGGATAATCGAAACAACAAAGGAAATAGTTCTCACATCTGACGATCGCATTAAATATACATACAATAGAAGAAATCGTCAATAAAACGCTACACGCTAGAGCTTATTGTCTCGCATATGAATTAGATTTATACTGATATTTCTTACGAAAATCCTCGGAGAGTGATGGCAGTGAGAGCGTTATGAAGTTGTCTCCAATATGAATCAATTTTAAGCATTTTAGCTATTTTCAACAAAATGCATAGAAATAGCACATATCGATATTTAAGTAAAAGAAATGGTGCGTAAGGGGATAAAAGAATTTGTGTAACATTTGTCGTGGGGCTCTATTAACGCATTGGAAGGCGAATGTAGGTTCCTACTTACCAGTAAAATTTACTCGTTCTACTATTTAAAATGAAAATTTACGTGCATATCGGGTAGGTCTGGTAAACTAACAGCATCTATTCATACCTCTAAGTAAGAAGGAAAGGCTATATTATACGATGTTCTGGGACAGCTAGTATAATATAAAATTGTATTTAATCGCTATCTCTACCACCGTACACACATCGGCGTCGCCAGCACTCAGTATTCAAACCGCGACCGCTACACGACTCTGACAGCCTTTGTGATACTGGGCCATTGTTGTCGATGTTCATTACTTGTATGTTCGTTCATTTCACTTTCATTCATATTTTTATAATACTTAATTATAATAGTAGCTAGCTAAAGTATGGCTATAATATGAAAATTAGGTATAATTCGCCACCCTCTGTAATTCTAATACTTAATATTATCCTATCCTACTATAATTATAAGAGCGACAGTCAGTAAAACAAAAATATGTTTATCATTACACAAAACAGCTGATCGAATCTGTATGAAATTTTAAAGAAAGATAGATGGATTAGCACATAGGCTTTTTAATCGGTTACCATGCGCGTGACGCCGCGGGTTCCAGCTAGTACAATAAAACTAACTTGATAAGCTCATGCCGATGGCTCATGCCGGGAAATAAGCAAGCAGTCTAGTTGGACAAGCGATTATTAAAAGAACAGTTATTATTAAAAATAATAAGTATCTAAAGTGTTTAGTAGTTAAATATGAATCATGAATGTTTAAAACTGTTTATTGTACCTACCTATACATTAATTTTTCCGTACATAACAATAGGAAGAATTATAAGAACCCAGCCTAAATCTTGCTTCGGGGGCAAAATACAAGTAAGTAACGAAAGTATAAATACTATATGCAACCTACGTGTATCTATGCATGATAATCACTAAATTTCATTCTCCCTCCGACCAAACGCATGCATATAATTGAAACGAAACCGTAATTCACAATATCGCAATAACCGTCTATAAAATAACGCCATAAACAAATCCGAAGCCATTCGCTAGCAACTTCCTCTCGCGTGCCACGACTGCGTGACCAACGTCACGCGCGGCCTACCCCGGAAACTAGGGGGGAGGGGGGAGGTAAAAATGACCAGTATATACTATACACCGGTATAACAATTTTAACTGGGTCATTTTTTGTTCCCCTGAAATTATTTAATAGCACTAACGTTTTATTTGCATGATTGTTAAAATGGATTTATGAGTTCACTCGGAATTGTAATTAATTTATTATTCATTGGTCGCTGATTGAAGTCTGCCTAATGTCTGTTGCCTAATTGTTTTTTTCCGTGTACTCCTAAATAATACTATGCAATAAATATTGACTCAACAATCACAAAAACATGAATAACAGTAAAAAATATGACAAACATTAAAAGTAAATAGATTCATGTAGACGCTGAAAAAAGACTAGAATGAATAAAGTATAATAATACTGCAATGCGGTTGCAGCGCTTATTTTCAGACGCGCTTATCGAAAGATTAAAAAACCTCATTTTCATAATATCTTTATATGCATTTTGGTTGTTCACGAACATGTCTTCAATAATGCATTCTTTTTAGGACCTGAAAAAATAATGAAGAAGACGACTGCGATATTTATTAAGAATCTCTACTACGAGCAACGACATAGGTACGATAACACCATCGCACTTACATAATATTATACTGCCTAATTCAATCAAGTTCCTGAAAGAAAAGCCTATTAGACCTTATTGTTCAACGAAAAGTGATTTAAACGGGTCTAAATTGTGTAACTCATTAGTTTTACATCACTTTCTTCTAAGAAAGGGCAATGTGGCTTGCAGGCCTCCCTTATTTTAGCATATTTCGTGCGTGTTTCAACGGGCTGAACGGCTACCCTATTGTTAAAACTAGTGCGCTAAACAAAGGTGCGACATTTTATAATAACATAATATGATAAAATTTTAAAATTTAGACAATAATTTTATACTAGATAATGATTGGACTTGATTGGATTTGGAATCTTACAGTCATTACTGTAAGATTTGGACTGCTCATGAAAATTTCGTCCTATACTAGTGTCCTTACCTATATTATTTCCTTGTACTACGTATTACATAATATGTATTATTGAGTTCGATTTGTTAGAAAAATAAAATATTTAATAAAGTATAAAGATCGATTGATTTTAGTTTTTAATTTTGTTATCCTTACTTCCCATACTGAAATAATAAGCTGAAAAGATATATATCTCTCATTACCATGCGATTATTATCAATTATGATGCATATTTAAATCATACCAAATTTTATAAACTCCGAATTCCGATAAATGGTACTATAACTGTTAATTTCCCTTTACTACGACGACGAAGTCGCGGGTAACAGTACTTTATTATAATAACTTTTTAATAGTAATAATAATTATTAGTACCAAATGTTACAATCTCATGTATCGCATGAGTTGTAAAGGTGTAATCCAAGCCGCTACAACTTTGATTGTGAATTAGCCGTTCGCGTGTTCTGCCGACATAATATATGTACTTCTATAGCATTTCTATAGCTATACAGGACCGGACCGTGAACTCTTGGGGCCCTGCCCCCCTAGCCCCCTAGCTAAGTCTATTCTATTGAACGCTACGCTAACAGAAAGCCACTTGGCTAGGGGGGCTGGGCTGTAACTACCCAGGGGCCTTTTTTTTTGGAAATGTTCATAT
>CAJQZN010041774.1:42750-67512 GCA_907164685.1 Colias eurytheme | reverse complement strand
GCTTCGCTCCTCGCTACCTATTTGAATATTTACGCCGGCCACTGCCGTTTTCAGCTTATAAAGGATTTCGACTTAGGCGGATTTTGATTGGACAGAGAGTTTGAGGTTTATTCTTATAAATTTTGAATTCATAAAATTATAATTGAACACCTGACACCAATCAAGCAAACACGTGTTTACGTGAGTCATAGATTTATTATCGTATACTCCTAAAATGTTTTCTAAGAAACAATAGTGTACTTACATTGTCGGCACGTTCTTAAAGTCGGTAACTTATTTTTGTTCGAACAATAGAGGTAATAAATTCCTAATGATCAAGTTGTAAAGGTTGTAAAATAAAAAAAATATTCTATATTAAAACGTAAGTATGTATATATAATATGTGCGTCATTAATTTCTGACTGTTTCGAAATTTGGTGCAAAATAAAATAGTGTGTAAATAAAATTTGTAAAAAATCAATAAAATAAAACAATTGAGTAAAGATCTATAGGCATATTATGTATGTATTTATACAAGATATGTATATTATATATTTATACAGGGAACTTCTCAACGTGTTATCTATGAAATTATACTTTTACTCAATTGTTTAATTTTATTTACACACTGTTTTATTTTGCACCAAATCTCGAAACAGTCAGAAATTAATGACGCACATAGTACATAATATATACATATTAAGACAGAGGTTAAGCTTAAATAACTTGAAAAATAAATAATATGATCACGCCCACGTGTTGGTGTTTTAAAAAATTCAATCAAAAACTGAGGTTAACTTTAAATACAATTTTAGAAAAATAAATACCACAATCAACATTCAAGTATTAGAAAAAATTGATACCATAATTCCACCCACGTGTTAGTGTATTGAAAAATACAATCAAAAAGTGAGGTTAATCATAAATAACTTAGAAAAATAAATACCATTATTACACCTAAGTATTAGAAAAATAGATATAATTACTTATTTACTTTTTTTAGAAATTCACTGGAATTAGAATTAAAACAAACCCTTTGATTTTGCTGATCACTTTAATATAACATGTATATAGTCACGAGTACGGCGTAACGCAAAAATATAACGCGCGCGGCGTAACGCAAAAAATGTAACGCGCGCGGCGTAACGCAAAAAATGTCTCACAAAATTTTTGTCCACCCCCGATAAAGAAGTTTCACTTCAAAAAACTTCATCAAAATTCGTTGAGTAGTTTTAGAGTTTTAACCATAAACAGGAACGGACAGACAGCGACAGTGACTTTGTTTTAAACTATGATGTGAAGAAGATAATTTTAAAATACAAGATATTCATTTTATGATATTTTTGCTTGAAAATGACGCGTCATCTACCTATGACGTGCCTTCTCATTTGCGACTGTCACATAAAAACTTATTTACAATATTTAATATTTAATTTTTACATAAATAATATTCTTCTTAAGCGTAGGTAATTAATTTTAATTTCGGTTATATTATTATTATTGTTTATATTGACTTGTAGATTGTAAAAATTCATTAACAATATATACTTCACTACATACATAGTATAAAACAAAGTCGCTTTCTCTGTCCCTATGTCCCTTTGTATGCTTAAATATTTAAAACTACGCAACGGATTTTGATGCAGTTTTTTTTAATAGATAGAGTGATTCAAGAGGAAGGTTTTAGTATATAATTTATTAGGTTTTAGACAAAGCGGGCGAAGCCGCGGGCGGTAAGCTAGTAAATAATAATTACGTATGTAACCAAAATGTAATGTTATAAAAAAGTGCATAAAAATGCATAAAAAAATTATAAACTGTGGGAATTGTATAAATTACTCAAAATTTATTATGTAGACGCATTTATTACAAAAATTACTAGAAACTACGAAATTAAATATTTAAAACACTGTATATTTAATAATTGGTATTTTCCATAGCCTAGGTTTCTTTTTAAATATGTTTATTATACATACATACATACACAAAAAAAATACTAAATTAAGTTTTTATTAAAGTTTGTGTAAGTAATCGGTGAATTAAACTAATCGGTTTCCCGCAGACAAAGTCGCGGACAGAGCTAAGTATTTCTATAGATCATGTGTTATTCTGATACATAAGCTACAACACAGCCAAGTATCATCAAAATCGGTTCAGTGGTTTTCGTGTAAAAGAGTTACAAACATACTCAAAAACTTTCACATTTATAATATTAATATGTAGTAGGTATTAGAAAAGTAGGAGTCAAAATATAAGGTCAAAAACCGACCTAGACATAGAGAAACTACATTTAGAAAGATAAAGTTACTTTAGACATGTCTGACAAAGAAACAATAGCGTATAAAATATTCAGTAAAAATATGATGACTGTGCGAAAGAAAATGAATTATTTTCATAGTTCATTACTTTTTTAAAGTGAAATTTTAAGTGTCTTCTTTAGGCGTGTTGAGAGTAAAATTTCAAGGTCGCGTCATAGCAATACCGTCACGTCATGGAGTAAGGCGACGATTTCGGTATCTTTGAATCTTGCCAAAGAAGTTTCACTTCTGACACGTGTGCTTGCACACCCGCTCTCGCTTATCATAACTTATATGCAGGCATTGATAAAGAAAGATTCTTCCATGATTTTTATAGAAATACATATTATAATAATTATTGTATTCTATTGATAACTAGCAGTCCGCCCCGGCTTCGCCCGTGGTACATATTTATGTTTTCTCTACATAAGAACTATCCTGGTACTTCAAGGAATATAATAAAAAAATAATTATCGAAATCGGTCCACCCGTTCTCGAGTTATGCGCTTACCAACACATTTTGCGATTCATTTTTATAATTATAGATTATTATCAATGAAATTTAATTATTATTGTTTTAATTTGAACTATACAATATAAATTACACCTACATTGTATAGACTAAGTAATAAAGAAGAAATTGTAGATCTGAAAGAAAACTACAATTATCTTCTATAATATAAAAATGAATCGCTAAATGTGTTGGTAAATAAGTCGACAACGGCTGAACTGATTTCGATTTTTTTTTATTATTCCTTAAAGAACGAGGATGATTCTTATGGAGAGGAAACGTTGTCATGTACCACGTGCGAAGCCGGGGCGGACCGCTAGTAATCAATGAAATTTAATTATTATCATAATAATTTGAACTCTACATTGTAGAGCCGAGAAGTTGTAGGTCGAATTTTCTGTAAAACTAAAAAACTGCTTGCTTGTTTCCATGTAAACTTCCCCGTATTGCCAACGGCAAATCTTTAAGAAAAATAGCCAACTGCGTAGAAAATATTATAGTAAATGCAGCAAGCGCGGAAACACAAGTTCAAAATTATTTTACAAAATAATATCCTAGTAATAATCCTACTAATATTATAAATGCGAAAGTTTGTGAGGATGGATGTGTATGTGTACGTTTGTTACTCTTTCACGCAAATACTACTGAATCGATTACAATGAAATTTAGCACACACATAGAGGGTAACTTGGATTAACACATCGGATAGATTTTATTCCGAAAATCCCTCGGGAACGGAAACTATGCGGGTTTTACTTTGAAAACGCGGGCGAAGCCGCGGGCAGAAAGTAGTACTAGTATTTTCTAAATTATACTCTATTGCACTAAATGCAATTTACTATGATAGACGAAAGACGTAAATATTAGCTTATTATTTATAATTAATTCAACCTCTATTGCATTTGTTTCTACTCACACAGCGTGAAAGGCATTATTTGCGTTGTAATTTTTACACAATAATATATTTGTTTTTATTACCACATTTACATACGAAATTCTTTCACAATTTGAATTTTAGCACTAAAAGTTAACATATATAGATAACCAATAAAAACATGAATCAGAAAATTTAGTAACAAAGTTTCGTAATTAGTTGCTAAAATTAACAAAAAATTGCAAAAAAAAACAAATTTGTATAAATTGAATGTCAAAACAATCAATTCCGTAACTTGTAATAAATGCTATTAATTACAAGATTATTCATAAAACAACAAAAACAAAATTAAAATAAATTATTATTCATAATTTATTCACAAAATAATATAATATCCAAATAGATTTTTATTGATTTTTGTTAATAAGTATTTTCTTATTCGAAGGATACCGCCAAGGTTTGTTGGAAATATAATCACTACCTTAGTAATTAAAATTTACATTCCGACTAGCTATTACATTGTTACTTCATTCTTCAGTTAATTTCCAATATTTCTCAATCTTTATTATTTATATATATAGTTCAATTTATTATTTGCTTCAAACAAAATTAATCTTATTCAGTTTTGCAATATTTAAATGAAATGGTACGTAATTTTATTGGTTTTTGTATTATTTAAATAATATAATAGTCGTAAACAAAATAAATAAATAAAAAATAATTACGACTAGTACCTATTATAAAAATAAAAATGTATTAAAAATAGTTCCTACACAAGCGAACAAATAAAAATTTACCAATTTATGCAAAACGACCTACAGAATATATAATCGTGAACTTTAAACTTTTAAAAATGCATAGTCGCATACGCAACGCAGCCTCCGATCTCATAAGATCACTTTCGAGTGTCCCACTGCCCTAAATCCCCCCTTAAGTGAAAGCTAAATTAAAAACCGATAATGACATAATATCATAACCTACCTCACAGTCAGGTGGAAGATGTATCGAATATATGATCACAACACTATCACATTTCACAACGGGGCGCACTGAAAAAAAAAATCAACTGTCACTGTCAAAAAGCGCGGGGAACTGAAAAGCGCGGGCTCGCAACTTTTTTTTTTACGCTCGGCGCGAAGGCGTACGTTGGTTTGGTACGGGCTGTATGGCCCGACTGCTATACTCTGCGACCACCACTCACTTGAATCACGCAGCCAATATTTTTATAATAATATCGTCATTATTCTTCGGAAAATCGTGGAAACTGTTTAAACACATAACGACATTGTGATTGATGTGGTATGAATGTGTTTTGTATTTATTACTCTATTCTCGTAAGCGTCGTTTTATTTTATAGTGGCTATTGAATAAACAATTAATATATCTATTTTTATAAGCCCGCACATATTTTAAACAACGTGACATTGCCAAATGTATTTTTTAATATTTACAATGCATGTTGTGAATGATTCAATTTATTTATGTATTTTAGACTTTTTATAATGAAAATATTTTTACAAAAAGCTCTAGATTCTCCACATTTAAAAAAGTTTACCTAAAGTTGCTTTTTCACTTACTTTCTATACGATTCCAACGATTGGTTAAAAATATGGTCTGATAAGTTATGTAGGTCATTCATACATTTCACTTGAATGAAGCTATTTACTTTATGAATGAATACCTATTATTATTTTTCTCACTAAGCATTGAGATCAAACGCATTAATTTCATATTATATGTAATTATATAAATACTATGTTACGAATAGTTCGCAACTTTTTGGGCCAGTGTGTTAATTTATTATTTATAACAATTTTCCCTTAGGTACTTATAACCTATTGTTTGTTTTATTTATCATTTTTTTTTAAATACTTAAGTTTAATTTGGTATAGGAAATCTAAATAGAAAAAGTTTACGATATAATATTATGATAGATTATTCTAACCTGTTAGTATAATAGAGCATTTTATGCAAAAATTGCAACGAAACTCTATCAAAATTAGATATTACGTATATAGATTACTAGCTACCCGACATTTCTGCGCTCCTATTGGTCTTAGCGTGATGATAATAAATAGCCTTTATCCTTCCTCGATACATGAGCTATCTAACAATGATTTTTTTTTTCAAATTCGACACGTAGTTTGTAGTAGTAGTAGTTTCTGAGATAAGCGTGTTCAAACAAACAAACAAAGTCTTCAGCTTTATAATATTACTATAGATAGGTCCAAAATTTCTACAAAGAGTCAATTAAAGGCACATCAATATTATTAAGTTACAGGTAAATGTACATTCGCTGCGAGCGTTGCAGCGAGCATTTTACCGAACAGAGCTACCCAGAGTTTCTTTGCTACCTCTTTGTAGAAACTGCTTTCAAAACTGCAAAGCGAATACTCGACACAAGGTGGCGAGCGCCGCGCCGCGCCCCGAGCCGCGTACCGAACCGAATCAATACATACAAACGCAGATTAATTGTCTGCGGACTTGTCGATTTTTAACATAACAAATCATATACTTATGGATATTATTCATTTATTTACATTTTTCTCCTTTCTTAGTGGATGCCTACGTCCTAACATCTACCTGCATGCCAAATTTCAGCCCGATACGTCCAGTGGTTTGGGCTGTGCGTTGATAGATCACTATATCAGTCACCTTTGAGTTTTATATACATAATATATAGATTTATCAAAAATGTTACTTATTCTCAAACGTGACCACTCATCACATGTTATCAACACATTATTCACGTGACAAAGAAAATTGTCACGTAATGTCTTATCTTGATGTACAATCTGTTAAATTATTGCAATTTATTGCACATTTTCATATTATGTTTTCATCTTAGTGTGAGAGAGACAGCGCTATGGAACGTATGCTATCTCTGTCAAAAGTGGTTTTAATAGCTCTACTTAAGATTACGAAGGTATAAAATTAGGATGCATACAGACACACTAAATTACAGACTACGAAAGGGACTGGTAAAGGGAAGGAATAGACAAACACACAAAGAGACAGGAAGATAGAGCAAACGCAATAATAGGTAATATTCATGCTGCGCTTAGCGGTTAGCGGTTTCACCCGCGTGGCTCCACTCCCATTGGTCTTAACTCTTAGCGTAATTATAGCCTTCCTCGATAAATGGGCTATCTAACAGCGAAATAATTTTTCAAATCGGACCAGTAGTTCCTGAGATTATCGCGTTTAAACAAATAAACAAACTCTTCAGCTTTATAATATTAGTATAGCTGATTATAAGTGTATAATTGCTAACACATAACAATTAGTATTGTAATAAAATACATAAGAATTAATTCGTATAAATATAGAATCACTTATAGATTATAATTTCACGACTTTGTAAAATATTGCGAAAGATTCTATTTACCTACCTATTTTTAAATAGTTTTACTAGCTGTAGACCATGGTTTTGTCTGTTATTACTAATCTACTAATTTAATGGTACGAACAAAATATTTTAAATCTATCTCCGTACAAAATTGCATTCAAATTAGTTCAATGGTATAGGCGTGAAGAAGTAGCATTTTAAGCGATTAGTTTAATGTGTCATTCAATTTATAGCCTATCTTTATTAAACAGCGCCATTCAATTAACCACCTGAATGATATTTAGCCATTCAATCAAATAACTGGGCAAATGATACAGAGCTATATATAATACTGCTTGCAAAACTCCCAGTTGACTTTGAAGTCTACAAGAGGAAATTATTATAGTTTTTAAATAGCATTGTTATTAATAATACAATGATTGATATTAAGAATCAGATATTGATTTATTTAAATCTATTAAATAAAAAAAACAATAGTTTTAATCTTAATACTATTACAAAGGCGAAAGTTTGTAAGGATGTATGGATGTATGGATGTTTGTTACTCTTTCACGTAAAAACTACTGAACCGATTACAATGAAATTTAGCACACATATAGAGGGTAACTTGGATTAACACATAGGATAGGTTTTATCCCGGAAATCCCACGGGAACGGGAACTATGCGGGTTTTCCTTTGAAAACGCGGGCGAAGCCGCGGGCGGAAATCTAGTGTTATAATAATTATTCCCTTAATTTGCAAGTCGTAATAAAGATTGATTAAATTGCTTTGTAAGTTTCAAACTCAAACATTTCATTTTTCATTCAAACATTGATTTAATCAATTAGACTTCTTCTAGAAGCACTTTTGAAACGTCATTACATATTTTTTACATTTACCACCGATTCGGAAAGCAGTATCTACGGAAAAGAACCGACAAGAAACTCCGTTTAATATATCTAATTTCTTTATTTCTATTACAATTATTTATATGTGTGGGTATGTTTTTTATTAAAAATTATATTTATTCTTATAAATATGAAGAATTATATGGAAAAGAAGGAAGGGTACAATATAAAACCAAGCTACGACCGGAGCGGAGTAACAATGAAAAATTCTATCACACATCTGTAAAAATATTACTTTTAGAAGCAGGCGAAGTCACGTGTATCAGCTAGTAAATAATACAGGAAAATGATGTTATCCGACTCATTAAAAGTTAGTATCA
The DNA here is from genome assembly GCA_907164685.1 of Colias eurytheme. NCBI lineage: Eukaryota > Metazoa > Arthropoda > Insecta > Lepidoptera > Pieridae > Colias > Colias eurytheme. The sequence continues at coordinate 59,294 of CAJQZN010041774.1, read as the reverse complement.
TAAAATGCACTTAGGCTCCAGTTCAGAAACCTAATTTAATTTTATGTGTTGTTTTAAGTTGTGCTATGGACACATTATTGACAAAACTTCACTACATAGTATAAAACAAAGTCGCTTTGTCTGTCCGTATGTCCCTTTGTATGCTTAAATCTATAAAACAACGGATTTTGAAGCGGTTTTTTTATATAGATAGAGTGATTCAAGAGGAAGGTTCCTATAATTTATTATGTTTTAGACAAAGCGGGCGAAGCCGCGGACGGAAAGCTAGTGTAAAATTGAAGTGAAACTTCTTTATCGGGGTTTGTAAAAAATTTTGTGTAACATTTTTTCGTTACGCGTGACATTTTTCCGTTACGCGCCATCTTTTGAATTCTTATCCCTATACCACGCATGATTCGACGTATTTCTGTAAAGTTACATATTATAGTAAATTATTTTTTGAAAAATGAGGTCATAAAGAAGTTTCACTTCTTACGTGTGTACACTAGTACACGCACACATTTTTTTCTTCTAATACGGAGCGAAGCTGCGGGGCAAAAGCTAATAATATGAAGAAATTTTTGAGATAAGCGAAGTATTTAACTGGCACAAACAGTAAAACAGGAAAAAGTTGCATTAATCAGCTTTGAATTCATTCATTCGCATTACTTTACATTTTATATGCAGCCATAGAATTTTACTTTAAACATCTTTTAATATTATAAACTAGAAAATTTATGTATGTTCATCTTTTACGGGAAAGCTACAGAACGGATATCCCTACTAATATTATAAATGCGAAAGTAAATCTGTCTGTCTGTTACGCTTTCCCGCTTAAACCTCTCAACCGATTTTGATGAAATTTGGCTCAGACAATCTTTAGACCCTGAGAAAGAACATAGGCTACCTTTTATCAAACCACGTGGACGAAGCTGCGGGCGGAAGCTAGTTGATAATATATCCTCTAAACCTCCAAAACGGCTGAATCGATTACATAGGTTCAACATCTATCTTATCTTATCTTAATATAATATATAAATCTCGTGTCACAATGTTTGTCCTCAATGGACTCCTAAACCACTTAACCGACTATAATAAAATTCGCACACCATGTGCAGTTCGATCCAACTTAAGAGATAGGATAGCTAACATGACGTGCAGGTACCACGGGCGAAGCTGGGGCGAACCGCTAGTTTTATTATATTTCTTAAATTGATATATGACTACAGTGCATCCTACAGTGCGTACACAGCATAAATGTATTATCATTTTAAAATAATACATGTAGGCACTTACATTTTTTGATGAAAATACAGACAATACAGTAAGTATTTGTACATGAGCAGTGGTGGCTCAGTGGTGAGACCTCGGACTTCGAATCGATAAGTCCGGGGTTCGAGACCAGGCGAGCAGGCAGGAAATAAATTGATTTTTTCAATTTATCTGCGCATGTTGTAACATTACCACTGCTCGAGCGGTGAAGGAAAACATCGTGAGGAAACTGACATGTCGAAGAATTAAAAAGTTCGACGACATGTGTCATCCGCCAACCCGCACTTGGCCAGCGTGGTGGATTATGGCCTGTACCCTCATAGGAGGCCCGTGTCCCAGCAGTGGGAACGTATATGGGCTGATGATGATGATGATGATGATGATGATTTGTACATGTATTGTATTTAATGGTGTTTGTTATAAAAGATAGCTGCAAATCTTCGTCGTCTTCACTTGCGTGGTAAGTTCTCATACTAATTAATATTATAAAGCTGAAGAGTTTGTTTGTTTGATCGCGCTAATCTCAGGAACTAATGGTGCGATTTGAAAAATATTTCGCTGTTAGATAGCCCATTTATCGAGGAAGGCTAGGCTATCATCACGCTAAGACCAATAGGAGCTCGAGCGGAGCAATGCGGGAAAAACTGCAGGGCATAGCTAGTGAACAATTAAGTATCATAAATAAATAAATAAAAGTTTCTTCCTAATGTCATGTTACAAACATACTTAGGTACTTAATATTAGTAGTAATAGATAAACATACTGATAAAAATATATTCATTTCTTTGGTACATTTGCTAAAATAAACACTCAGGCGCTAGGAAACTACCAATGCAACTTTTAATTTAGGCTTAATCCATACTAATATTATAAATGCGAAAGTAACTCTGTCTGTCTGTCTGTTACTCAATCACGCCTTAACTACTGAACCAATTTGCATGAAATTTGGTATAGAGATATTTTGATACCCGAGAAAGGACATAGGATAGGTTTTATCCCGGAAATCCTACGGGTACGGGTTTTTTACGGTTCGGCGAAATATGTACCACGGGCGAAGCCGGGGCGGACCGCTAGTAATAAATAAATTATTTATGTTTATTTAATATAGATTAATACATTTTTATCCTCATCCAAATACAAAACTTACTTGAAAAGCAATAAAAGTCCTTTTTACACGCTTTATATTAGCTTCACCTGTATGTTTGTTTGTAACCGACTTCTTTGGGCACAATTTTGACCCACTTTAAACGGCCAGATTTCGTTCAAACTTTGTAGATTTATTGAGGACCGATGACAATACACTAATTTGATAAAATTTTCAATTTTTTAGTTCGGTTTTCTATAAAAAGCGTGTTTTTTAGTTTTTTTTAAACTATTATTATTTTATTCACTTTTATTAGCTTCGCCTGTATTATGTTTGTATGTAACCGACTCCTTTAGATTCGATTTTGAACCACTTTAAACGATCAAGGAGCGGTGACAATACAAAAGCATGACTTTAATATTATGTCTATTATAATTTGAGTTTTAAATCCTTAAATAAAAATGTGTGCGTGTACTAGTGTACACACGTAAGAAGTGAAACTTCTTTATGACCTTATTTTTCAAAAAATAATTAACTATATGCAACTTTACAGAAATACGTCGAATCACGCGTGCGGCATGGTAGGGATAAGAAAAAGATGGCGCGTAACGGAAAAATGTCACGCGTAACGAAAAAATGTTAGGTACACTAAATTTCTTTCCAACCCCAATAATGAAGTTTCGCTTCAAAAAACTCTGAATGTTGAGCACGTAAAATCATGGGTATAATCTATACTAATACTAGCTTTCCGCCCGCGGCTTCACCCGCATTTTCAAAGAAAAACCCGTTCCCGTAGGATTTCCGGGATAAAACCTATCCTATGTAAAGGACAAAAGTAAAAAGTAGCCTATGTCCTTTCTCGGGTATCAAAATATCTCTATACCAAATTTCATGCAAATTGGTTCAGTAGTTCAGGCGTGATTGAGTAACAGACAGACAGACAGAGTTACTTTCGCATTTATAATATTAGTATGGAAGCTGAAGCTGAAGAGTTTGTCTTTTTTGCATGAACATACTTTTGAAAATTGAAAAATTCTTTCAGTGTTAGTCCGTCCATTTATCGAGGAAGGCTATCATCACGCTAAGACCAATAGGATTGTAATATAGCGCCTCTACTATCGGCAAATAAACTTAATAAGATTTTCTTTATAATGTTAGTCAAAAAAAAACAATATTATAATAAATAATATGTGCATTCATATAAATTATTTTAATGAAAACTACCGGCCATTTACTATGTAATAATATTCCTTATCTTATATATAAAAATGAATCGCAAAATGTGTTGGTAAGCGCATAACTTGAGTACGGCTGAATTTCGTTAATTCTTTTTCTATTATATTCCTTGAAGTACGAGGATGGTTCTTACGTAGAGAAAACGTAAATATGTACCACGGGCGAAGCCGGGGCGGACTGCTAGTAATATTATAAATACGAAAGTTTGTGAGGTGTGTGTGTGTGTTTGTTACTCTTTCACGCAAATACTGCTGAACCGATTACAATGAAATTTAGCACACATATAGAGGGTAACTTGGATTAACCCGATGGCTTCGCCCGTGGTACATATTTACGTTTTCTCTACGTAAGAACCATCCTCGTACTTCAAGGAATATAATAGAAAAAGAATTAACGAAATTCAGCCGTACTCAAGTTATGCGCTTACCAACACATTTTGCGATTCATTTTTATATATAAGATAAGGAATATTTACATAGTAAATGGCCGGTGGTTTTCATTAAAATAATTTATATGAATGCACATATTATTATTTATTATAATATTGTTTTTTTTTATGACTAACATAATAAAGAAAATCTTATTAAGTATTATTTGCCGATAGTAGAGGCGCTATATTACAATCTATACTAATATTATAAAGCTGAAGAGTTTGTTTGTTTGAATACTCTACTCTCAGGAACTACTGGTCCGTTTTGAAAAATTCTTTCGGTGTTAGATAGCCCATTTATCGAAGAAGGCTATATATAGGCTATAGTATCATCACGCTAAGACCAACAAGAGCGGAGCAACGCAGGTGAAACCGCGGGGTGCAGTTAGTTATAAAATAAATTACTTTCTAGACGAAAAATTGTGCATCATCGCAACATAGTTTAAAAAAATCGCTATCGCTGTATGTCCTTCACTATGAAGGCTTAAATCTTTAAAACTGCGAAACGGATTTTGATGGGTTTTTTTTTATAAATAGAATGGTTTCTGAGGAAGGAATTTGTTAAGTTTTTATTCTACAAAGCGGGCGAAGCCACGCGCGAAGAGCTAATTTAAAATATGAAAAATTTAAGTGTGACTTTGCATTCTTCTAACATTAAAAGATTTCTGCAAATAATAAAAGTGTAAGACACAAAATAGTGTCAAAGTGTCACAAAAACATGTGTTTAATACAATTTTCATAATAACATGCATTTTTTTACAAAGGGCAAGTAATTATCGACCTCTGCTAATGTGATGCTTACGCAAACTTACAAGCAAGCAAAATTTTCCTGTACTGTATGGAAATCTTTGTAATAATGTCAAATAACATGACATTTATCATCCTTAAAGTGACTTTCAAAAACCCTTTTTAGCGTTAGATTCTCGTAGGTACCTATACCGGGTGTCCCACTGTTGGTATACTAAGCTCAAAGAAGGTTATAGTTTTGCATACACTGACTACGTAAAAAATACTTATAAAATTCCAGACGCAGTTTTTTTTCAAATAGATGAATTCTTAAAACTCTATGTTACCCATAACAAGCAACCCGCCCATCTTTGCTACCAGCACATGACCTATCTTTAAGATTATGATTTCATAGACAAAATGCTCACATTAGCGAAGCGGTATATGCCGACTGCGTGAAGCTAGAGAAGAAATGGATTTTCAGAAAAAAATTAGCAAAAATTTTTTGATGTAATTTTGTTGTTTAAGTATTTTTTACGTAATCAGTGTATGCAAAACTACTAGTCCCTTCGCACTTAGTATACCAATAGTGGGACACCCTGTATAGTATTTAAATTCCAACTATAAAAAAATTAAAAAATAATTACTCTATAACTATATTTTTAAGGTGTATTTTAATTTGGTGAACATCTAGTTAAATTATGATTTTAAAGTGTAAACAATTAAAGGTAAAGAAATGCAAGAAAATATCGTGGGTTCGATTCCCAACAGAGATGTGGAAATTGCACTGCATGTTTTAAAGGAAACATATTGAGTTGTTTTTAAAGTTGTTTTCTTTATTTATTTCACTAAATTACAATGTGCCTACTATAATTAATAAATAATAATTAATTCATATCTACAATTAATGTGAAATGCTTCACCCCATAATATGTATATGTCGTGGCCATATCGTAGATTGGCTCATTTCATGAAATGATTGATCATATCAATCATTTCATGATTTCTATATATATCAATTGAAGAACTATTTAGGCATATTCTACACCTTAGTAACTTTTATTTGCAATCTATTACCAACATTAAAAAGGACTAATTGCATTAAAATTCAAAACAATAATATTTAAATAATTCAATGTGATAGAAATTAAATAAATAAATAAATAAATATTTCAGGACGATTTTCAGAACACGGCACGATCTGATCCCATACTATAATTACTAAGCTTTCGCTTGTGTTATGGACATTACGTCTAAAATTGGTTAAATTGGTTAATTGGCCTTATACGTATTTTTTGTTCATTAGATGCTGATTTAAGTTAGCCATAGTTTATACATACATCAGCGAGATTTATGTATTGAAAACCGGTCAAGTTCGAAATAAAAATTAAGAGTAAACATGAAATAGCTGATAGACTACAAAGTTATAGTTTCTGTTTTCAGGTGACTGTCTAATTATTATTTACTAGCTGCTCCACGCGGTTTCACCCGCATTGCCCCGCTCTTGTTGGTCTTAGTGTGATGATATATAGCTTCCTCGATAAATAGGCTTTCTAACACCGAAATAATTTTTCAAATCGGACCAGTAGCGCGTTCAAACAAACAAACAAACTCTTCAGCTTTATAATATTATATAGTATAGATAATAATTTTTATGTGTTTCTAATGAACTAGCGGCCCACCCCAGCTTCACCCGTGGTACCTACATGTTTACGTTCTCTCCATAAGAAGCATCCTCGTACTTCAAGGAAAATTATAAAAAAAAGAATTAACGAAATCGGTTCAGCCGTTTTCGAGTTATGCGCTTACCAACACATTTTGGGATTAATTTTTATATTATATAGATAACTTAAAAACTTACATCTCCTTAGTTTTAAGCTTTCCATTGTATTTATATTATAAGTTCGTTTTGTAAATAAATGTGTTTTCGTTTCCTAATTCTTTTTTCTTTAATAACCTACTTCTATATTTTTATTTTATTGCTAATTTACGATATAATATTATTGTCGTAATACGATATCAGCTGTAATATTTAGCGATTTCTGCCAGACAACTAAGGTCTATACTCTATACTCTATAGTAAAATGTAGCGCCTACCTACTATTGAATCTATCATTTATTTTATGAAACAATAAAATTTATTTAATACACGAATATCTTTAGTTAGGTACAAAGTTTACCTTTATTCATAGGTGTGAGGTTATATTATTATTATATCATGTGTATTCTTTATAAAATTTAGTACCTACTGCCCGCGACTACATCCGCGTACTCAAAGGAAAAGCTGCATAGTTCCGCTTTCCCGAGGGCTTTCCTCAATAAAGCCTATGCTATTTCCTTACTCAGATCTCAAATTATTTTTATACTTACCAAAATTTCATCTGAATCGGTTAAGTGGATTTTAGATGTACCATAATTATTTATCTCTACATAAATCTAAAAGGAATCATTCATTAAATAGGACAATAAATCAAATCTATTATCATCAAATTCGTTATCTGTATAATAGATATAAAATGTAAATCCTGCTGCATACATAAGCAAGTACACGTATGAACTGATTTGCATCTATAAAATTGACAGGAGCTTTGAATTTTATTTGATACTACCAAGTACCAGACAATACAAGTCCGATTTCAAACATTATTTGAGTACTAGAAAGCCCATTTATGAAGGAAGGCTATAGGCATTAGGCTATTCATCATCACGTTAAGACCAATAGAAGCGGAGCAATGCGGGTAAAACCGCGGCGCACAGATAGTAAATAATAAAACAATATTATTAAAGCCAAAGTATGTTTGTTTTTTTATTTTTCTTTCACTGCATGCAAAGCTACTTTTTGATATTGAGGTGTTGTATATTGTGTGCTCCTTTTTATAGCTGAAAAACATTTATTTTTATGGGATTTTTTTTAACTACGTGGGTGAAAAACTAGTACATAATATAATGAAAATGAATCGCCAATGTGTTGTATTAAGCGTATAACTGGAGAACGGCTTGCAATTCAGCATTTTTTATAGAATAAATGACATACAAATAATATTATATTATATTCACATTTAATTTTTTTCATAAATACAAAAAACAACATAAAAAATCAAATGTTTTCTCGTAATAACAATACAGCAGTGATGATTTATAATCTCCTATCAAATTTTTATAGCAAAAATGTTCGACATAATATATTTGCTTGTTGCATTAATCTAGTTGGCTACGACATAATATTATTTTAAAAAAACGTTATGCTACGACCAAGTTCGAGGCGTTTAGCGTTTGAAGCGATACTATTATTATTATCTAAAAGCGTGGCATCAATGAAAAATGTTACAAAAAAACATTAGAAGAAGTTTCGTGGTAGCTTATTAGTGAATATTATTCGCTACTCTACGCTATAATATTATTTTAATACCTAATCTAAACTAATATTATAAAGCTGAAGAGTTTGTTGGTTTGGTTGTTTGTTGTGAACGCGCTAATCTCGGGAACTTCTGGTCCGATTTGAAAAATTCTTTCGGTGTTAGTTAGCCCATTTATCGAGGAAGGTTATAGGCTATATATCATCACGCTACGACCAACAGGAGTGGAGCCACGCGGGTGAAACCGCGAAGCGCAGCTAGTATGTAATTAGCTGAAAGAGCTGTTAAATCATTCCAAATAAAGTGGATCATACAAACATACACAATCTGAATTTAAAATGTGCCCTATGTGTAAGTACCTATTAGTTGTATCAGGTATTTTTTTCATATCATTTTATATGTTGACTGATATATGCATTTTCCAAATAGTTATTTCTTTTATATTACTAAAGTTCACAATGATTCATTGCTAAATTTCAAAACTAAATCCTACTAATATTATAAATGCGAAAGTTTGTGAGGATGGATGTATTGTTACTCTTTCACGCAAATACTACTTAACCGATTACAATGAAATTTCATATGTAGATAGCTGAAGACCCAGAATAAGACATAGGCTACTTTTAATCCCGGGAATCACACAGGAACGGGAACTATGCGGGTTATTCTTTGAAAAACCCGCATGGTTCCCGTTAAATATAGATTATGTTTCCAACAGTATTTTAATAGTAAAAATATTATTTTGCTATTTCACTAATACTGACAATGTGAAAGAATCGATGGTGCGGTGAACAAAGTTTTGATGAAATTTTTAATACCAAAGTTCTACAGCTTAAAAAATCTGCATAATAAATACATAATATTATTATTCTTTGACTCAATTCACCCTGAGCTTTTGTATTCTTCAACTAGCATTCCGCCCGCGGCTTCACTCGCGTTTTTAATTAAAAACCCACATAGTTCCCGTTCCCGTGGAATTACCGGGATAAAACCTATTGTATGTGTTAATCCAAGTTACCCTCTATATTATGTGTGCTAAATTTCGTTGTAATCGGTTCAGTAGTATTTGCGTGAAAGAGTAACAAACATACACACATACACATACATATGGGATACTATATAGGATAAGAAGTTGAAAAATGTTTCGTATATTTTTCAAGAGTAAGTTTATGGGAAATATCACGTATAAATAAAACGAACAAAATATTATGTAAACCATTTATTAATTAATCCTAATCATACAATCAGAAATAACATCAATATATACTACACATATTGACTAAATACTTCATCGATTTTTGTGTAAAATTTTATATAAAAATAAACTTATTTTACTTATACCAATTATATTAGAGAGTCGACCATTTTGGCGAATCAACCCAAGATGGTCAAAAGTCTAATGAAAAAAGAACGTCAAAAATACTTTTCTTAAATACGCTGAACTTATAAAATAACAAAATGGCAGTTTTTTTACTCTTAGCCGTTATACATACATACAATCTTACATGATATTACCTAAATATAACCTACATATTTACATCAGATATAAATAGAGAAATATCGTTTGTCGAATTCGATTTTGATTTTACAATAATTTCGGTAACTCGCTAGGAACTGAGTTATTACTTATGTCGAATATATGTCAAAAATGTCAAAAAATGTCAAAAATGTCGAAAAATATGGCACTGGTTTATTGTTATATTTATTTGTTTTCCAAACACTTGCATGTAGAAGTATGGGAATGAGCGCCTACAAGTTCAGAGAAACTTGGGTTGAAAGTAACGCCTGGGGCTACGTATTGTGGGTTAGTACCACTACCTGAAGTTTCGTAGGTAATAATCTGTGGTTTAGTGGTGTAGGTGATGATTTTTGGCTTAGTTGTGTATGTGATAATCTTGGGTTTGGTGGTGTAAGTGATAATTTTAGGCTTGGTAGTGTATGTAAAGATTTCGGGTTTGGTCGTGTATGTAACGATCTCAGGCTTCGTGGTGAAAGAAATGATCTTCGGTTCGGTTTGGAAAACTTTTTTCTCAGAATACGTCGCACTATACGCATTGCTTGTAATTGGAGATTTGATTTGGCTGTTGAAGTCTGCTGATTCGAAACCCGTTCCGAATTTTCCAGAAGCAAATTGACTCAACTGTCCAGAACCAAATTGGCCATTAGCTAGCCCTTCATTTTGTCCTTGTCCTTCGAAACCGAACTGTCCTTTACCAGACACAGCAAAACCTTTGACTCCTGTGAAACCAACTCCTTGAGACCCAGATATAGCCCCTTGGTTCTTAGCCCCACCAAATTGTGTCACACCGCTTCCAAACTGGGCTTTTCCGAATTGCGAAGTTTTAACAGCACCTCCAAATTGGCTGGTTTTTATTCCGCTACCAAATTGGCTTCCTTTAACTCCACCGTTGATTTGTCCAGTGTATTTTCCTGTAGTTACTTTGGTGTATTGAGAGAAACGCACGCTTTCGATTAAACCGATCGCCCATTCGTACCATTCTAGGTCGAATTTGTAGAACGATGCGATTTGATTGCCGACTTGACAACCTGTGGAAGAAATAGAATTATCATTAAATTAGTAATTAAAAGAGTCATGTAAAAGTGGATAATTTTTGATAGATGATAGATTTTGATGATTTGATAGAAGATACTTTACTAAGGGCCGATTTTTCAATGCTTGGATAAAACTTATCCAATAAAGTATGACACGATAATATTAAAATGTCACGTAAACTGTCAAATACGGGCAATTAGAATAGGTACGTTTTTAAAATGGTAGTTTTATACATTATTCGACGAATAAGTTTTAACCAAGGATTGAAAAGTTAGCCCTAAAAATATATGTCATTATTTTGGTATTTCTACAGATTAAAGGTTGCAAGGAATTTAATTCTTGGTAAGTTCAGTTATTTTTTTAGAATTTATGTTATGAAAAGGTAAGGTCTGTTTATCTGTATTATTAACAACTTTATCCAAACAAATATCACTTCCACAATAATTTTCTACATCTTGTGAAATATTTATATGTAATTATCACAATCCAATTTGTAACGTTTCACATAAATAAATAAATAAATAAACATTTCAGGACAATTTTCACACACGGCACGATCTGATCCCATACTAAGCTTTCACTTGTGTAATGGAAACCAGATGGCTGATAAACATACATATATAATTTTAAATATATAAGTATACTTATTTATATAATCAAAACCCAGACACAGAGCAAACAGCTGTTCATCACACAAATATTTGCCACGGGTGGGAATCGAACCCACGACCTCTGATTGGAAGGTAGGGCCACTACCAACTAAGCCAACCGGTCAATAAAATATATATTTATGAATACTAACCTGAATCCCAAGAGTAAACGCCTCTCATTACGTATCTACCGTCACCGCTTGTGCAGGCCAGAGCGCTTCCAATGTCCACCTAGAATAAATAATAAATAGATAAAATAAATATTATAGGACATTATTACACAAATCGACCTAGTCCCACAGTAAGCTCAATTAAGGCTTGTGTTGTGGGTATTAGGCGACGATAAATATAATATTATAAATACATATACAGATAATAACACCCAGACCCAAGAACAAATAATTGAGTTCATCACACAAATATTTGCCCTGACCGGGGATCGAACCCGGGACCGTCGGCTCAGTAGGCAGTTACTTTACCACTGCGCCAACCGCGTCGTCAAATATAAAGAATATAATATTACTTATTAGTACTTGTTGTAATAGGCAAATATTATAATCTGTATATTGGTTATTGTATAGTCTGTTTGGTATCACTGTAAACTGCAATTGTCTTTGCCCTCCTCCTGTCTCTGTGGTTCGTGGTGTAATGTCGTGTGCGCACGATGTAGTTTGTAATAGTATTATAAAAATAAAGATAATTTATCAGGATCCACAAGTTGTGTTTCAATATACAATTAAATAAATAATAAATAAATCGTTTATTTTCCTCAAAAACTTATAACTACATTAACAAAAGTACAACTACAAGTAAACATAAACCAAGAGGACTGGTGTCTGCGATAGGCCGTAGCCTGTAGTGCAGGATTATTTCAACAGTACTGAATACATAGATGAAGAGGATTACTAAATTAATGATGATCTGACTACCAAATAAAGTAAAGCATAGCCTAACTTCCTACTTCCACTAGAATCAAGAAATTTTGCAATATGTAACCTTTAAAATTAAGTGCACTATTAAATGTTTGTAGATTCATCACTTACTTAAAGAATGTAATATGAAATTACTTGATTAGAAGTCAAGAATCTGCATTACAGGATTGCTAAAAAATCAACGTCTTAAGGGGGTAGGAAATGGCCATAATTTTTCTTTGATCGGTTTATATGCTAGGCACATACCTAGCATCTATATATACAGGGTGTAATCGTTAAGTGTGCACAAGCGATTACTCCGTAACTATTGCAGATATCAAAAAACTTTAAACTGATATCGAAAGTACTTAACCTAATGAGTAAAATGGCCATAATAAATTTTTAAAAATAATACGAGAAATATCTAAAAAATTAACTTTAAACCCTCCCATACATTTAGTATGAGATATGAATATCCCATGTACATGGGTTGATCCAAAAGTAATGATAATCAATATTAAACAAGGCATTACAGTTAAAATAATTATGTATTTCTCTAGATAGTCTTCTAACTAGATAATATAGGTACTTCGATATTTTTTTTCCTTAACTTAGAAAAAAAAAAAACTTTGACTTCATCTACAAAAACCCCTCAAAATCGGCCATCACTTCGCTGTCGTCTTAAAATTTCTTGTATCGACGGTGTTTCTTGTGCCGAGGTAAGAGATAGAATTAACTAGGAGCTAGATCAGGATTAAAGTTTTTTGATATCTGTAATAGTTACGGAATAATCGCCTGTGCACACTTAACGATTACACCCTGTATATATAAAACTCAAAGGTGACTGATATAGTGATCTATCAACGCACAGCCCAAACCACTGGACGTATCGGGCTGAAATTTGGCATGCAGGTAGATGTTAGGACGTAGGCATCCGCTAAGAAAGGATTTCCCGAAATTCTTGCGGGAACGGGGAAACACGGGGATGCACGTACAAAGTCGTGGGCGGAAGCTAGTTATACATATAAGGCATCACGTTTCGCCCAAAAGGCATGAAAACTAATGAAAAATATTGTCGTTAAGAGCAAACCCAGGAAACAACCAAACTTTAGGAATTAAAACAACAACATATGATCTTTATATGCTTCGTTATACTTTTTACGTGCTTTTTTTAAGCTGTTGCATAGCTTCTATCGCGGGCCTTGAGTGCGGGGACCGAATCGAGAAATTCCGTAACGAAAAAACCTCACGCTCCCCACTCCGACGGGCGCGGAGGTGTGGCTTGAAGGCATAGCATGCAATAGCTTTACCGCGGCAGTCCCCGAGTGCCACACGTCTTTTTTTTGTATAGCCTATGTGCATACTTATCAATTTTTTTTAGTTATTGAATTTTTATTTATAAATCATAAGAAACGTATTTTCTTTCTTCTTCTATATCTCACCTTGCAAATATTATTCAACGGGTTGGTAGGCTGGCCGCACACGCAGGCATCTTCATTATACTGTTCCAATAAATGCGGGTAGTCGGAGGAAAGCTTGGCTTGGCACTCCCCAGGGTTGATGAGAGACACGTTCATACTGTGCATGATTGCTCCTTCGATGTGCGCTGGAAATACGTTTTATATTACTACTAATATAATAGATAATAATAGTTACTAGTACTAATATTATAAACTAGCGGTTCGGCCCGGCTTCACCCGTGATAATAACGTTTTCTCTTCATAAGAATTCCTCGTACTTCAAGGAATATTATAAAAGAAGAATTAACGAAATCGGTTCAGCTGTTCTCGAGATTTGCGTATATTTGTATGTTTGTTTATGACGCTTCCACGCAAAAACCGCAGAAACGATTGTCATGAAATTGGGCATACACATAGTGGGGAGTTTTATCCCGAAAAACTCATGGGAACGGGAACGTGCGCGAAATGAGTAATTTTTATAAATTAGAATGCTTTTTTTTCCCTATTCTTTTGAATATAAAGTACGTTTTCCCTACGCTATAAAGCGTTATTAATTAATAATATATGAAATACAATATAAATAAACCAATCATAAATAAATTTAAAATCTACCTCATGACGTAACATAATATTTACAATGCCTATAAAATTTAAGTGCCTTCGTCAAAGTATTAACACTTATTTAATACCTAGAATCTTCTAAAAATGCATAAATTACCAACTATTTTGACGGTCATTTAGTTTTGTTAAAACGAGGTTACTTTGTACTAGAAGGCTACAATTATTAAGGTTCAAGAACCTAACCTAGTGTTTTAAAATAAAACTGAATAAAGTATTGAATTTTGTGCAAAATTTGTTGATGTTGCTTGGTTACCGGGCAAGAGATAGCCCATCCTATCCTTCCTACTTCCTACTATATCTAATATCACTACATATTATAAAACAAAGTCGCTTTCTCTGTCCCTATGTCCCTTTGTATAAATCTTTAAAACTACGCAACGGATTTTGATGCGTTTTTTTTTTAAATAGATAGAGTTATTCAATAGGAAGGTTTTAGTATATAATTTATTTGGATTTAGACAAAGCGGGCGAAGCCGCGGGCGGTAAGCTAGTAATATTATAAATGCGAAAGTTTGTGAGGATGGATGGATGTTTGTTACTCTTTCATGCAAATACTACTGAACCGATTACAATAAAAGCACACTTATAGAGAGTAACTTGGATTAACACATAGGATAGGTTTTATCCCGGAAATCCCACGGGAACGGGAACTATGCGGGTTTTTCTTTGAAAACGCGGGTGGAAAGCTATTAGAATATCTCTGAAGACTATTTGTACTATCGTCTACCAAAATTAATTCCAAACCATGACAAAACAAACGACCCTGTACATTGCGAAAATCCTTAAACTATGCTAATTTATATATTCCTAAGCTCAAATATTTAATACCTAGGTTTATGTTTGAATTTGTTATTCAAATTTAACGATGTCTATGTATGTATGTTGAATTTTACATGAGACAAACACACCCACTCGAGTGCTTTTATTATAGTTTATGTAACCTTTATTATATTGTCAAGCCATCTACATTTTATTAATACTAGCTGTGCTCCGCGGTTTTACCCGCATTGCTCCGCTCTTGTTGGTCTTATCATGGTGATATATAGCCTATAGCCTTCCTCGATAAATGGGCTATCTAACACCGAAATAATTTTTCAAATCGGACCAGTAGTTCCTGAGATTAGCGTGTTCAAACCAAGAAGGTTCAAACATACAAACAAATAAGTATAGAGTAAAAAGAGTTCACTATGTAGAGACATAGTGATATAGGAACAGAGAAAGCGTCTTTGTTTTATACTATATACTTAGTGATGATGAAGACAAAAACTTTTTAGATAGGTAGGTTAGTACGAATCTCGCAAACAATAACTATTTTTATAAGAATTGAATTTATAATTATCAAAACGTTTTATTTAACCTTACCAATGATTGATTGAAATGCATATTTTTCAACAAAGGAAAATTGTGAAGCACATCTCCATTCTTCAACTCTAGTATTAAACAAACATTACAAGTGAGGTCAATCATATTGTTAAGCAATTTTATTAATTGCAGCCATTTTTAATTGATAGTAAAATATTTGATTAATGGTGACGAAAATATTGAAGGACTCTTTGTTATTGTTTTTACGTATTACACAATTTAAAAAATTGAGCGTGTTACACTTCATGTCAGAAGTGAAACATCTTTGGCAAGATTCAAAGATACCAAAGTTGTCGCCTTACTCCATGGCGTGACAGTATCGCCATGACGTGACCTTGAAATCCTGACGGTTTTTGTAATAGATAGAGTGATTATAGAGACAGGTTTATGTATAATTTATTAGGTTTTAGACACAGCGGGCGAAGCCGCGGGCGAATAGGTAGTAAATAATATATAATATAATAATCTCTCATTTCGTTTATCCGTTTATATTTAAGGATGCAGCAAGTGAAGATAAAAATAATTAGGTACTTGTGCAATGGCTTGAAAACAATCAAAACCAGTTGGCAAACTTGTCGGGACGAACCCGATTGAGTAGCGTCAGCAAAAATGTTTCCGTTTAATTTAACCCTAGAACTACAACATCCAAATTTAATTAAATGAACCACAACATGGGTCCTGGGTGACCCCAAAATAAAAAAAATGATTACTTACAAAATATTAAACTTTAATAAATTTAAACAATTATTACAAGGTTTTTTGGATATTAATGGAATGTTTAAGGGAAAAAAATTTAGTACAAATCTGAAAATCTAGATACAATAGTGACAAATAGGTAACCTGTGTTGTGCACATATTTTTTTGGAGCACTTTACACATTTCTCTCTGCCCTTCCTATCTTTG